>CAJHQP010001321.1:0-120517 GCA_905132765.1 Moricandia arvensis | reverse complement strand
AATCAATATCTCTAATTAAACTAACATATCATTTTCCAAAGTTAAACTTCTTTGAATTTAACATGCAGATGCTTTACCTGTACATTCACCGAACTTGGACCTAAGCAGCAACCCCCGGTAGTTTTCGTGATCTTTTCAAACCTCTTCTCCACGGCGGTCCAGCCATCCGCACCATCAGCCGACTGATGAACATGAGCCTCAAGCTCTGACCGCCGTCGTTGACTTCGATCGGTCCTCTTCCTCTGTGCCAGAAGTCATTAGCAATTTACTTCAAAGCTCACCTCTTAGCACAGATATATTTATTTTTTGCGCCTCAATTCTGAAGAGCTTATTATGAAGACTCTGTGGATCTGTCATATGAGACAACACGCAGATATTCGCATATGCGTTATGCTATGGATTCTTGTTATATATATAGTTAGTGTTAGTAGGTTGTATGAAAGTGGAAACTGATACCAACATGAATTTAAAGAAATAAAACAGTACTAGGTGATACTCCCACGCGCGCAGTGCGCTGAGAGTGAAATTTATATATTAACAATCATTGAATATTAACTTCGATCGTTTGTCAACCATGTCATAAGTGTTCAAACGTATATCGATGCCATAATATAATGTCATTATAGGGTACATGTTTGTTGATATTTTTTAAATCTATTTAATCTACATCGAACTTCAATGATATTTTCTCAATGTATAATTCACCATCTCACTTCAGATAAGAAGAATCGTATTTTTGAAATGATATGATTAAATACATTTGAGATCACGTACTTGCGCGGAATATATGTTACATTATGTATAGAGATTATTTATAGATATTATTATTTATTTGTGTTATTTTTACATATTATACAATTTTAAAATATATTGAATAATTGAAGAGCGAGTAACATTACGTTATATTAATTTATTCGAGTAAAAAACATAAATTAAAATAATCTCTCCTTATTTACAATACTTTTTGTTGATAAAAATCACAATAAATCATTTATTTATTGTATATAGTACATAAGTAAAATTAAATGATATTGACATAGATATATAATATATTTTATATGAATATTTATTTATGAATCTTGTTTACTCATATGATTGTATTAACATTTCTATATTTGCTGTAACAAAAATATTATTCTTACTAATATGAATATTTATTAACCGAGACTTCTCAACTCAATGTAAATTTTTGAAATTAATATTTTAAGTATTTTATATATAATATATATATTAATTTAAATGATATTAAAATAAATAAATATATATTCAAATTGTATATATAATTTGAATATATATTTATTTATTTCAATATCATTTAAGGACAAACATTGAAAATGTTGATTTGGAGACGAAAAAGAAATTAGGATTTTGGTTGATCTCAAACTTTTTTGAATTTCCACGGGTGATTTCTTGTTTAATCTATAATATTTTTGCATACGATATCATTTCTATTAACTCACATCTTTTTTGTCTTTGTTTTAATTTCGCGCAAGCAAAATGCATGAGCTTCGATTGATTGAGAAAAGATTTCGACTGTAATACATCAACAGAGATTCGCACATTATGTGGGAGGAATATTATTTATATATATCATTTTTACACATTATTATTTATATTTTGTTCATTACATATTATGAAATAATAAATATATTAAATAAATGATAAGCAAATAAATATTATGTATATATTAAACTGCAGTAAGCACATAAATCAAAGAAATTATTTATTTATATTATATGATATATAATTAAATTTAAATGATATTGACATAGATATATAATATCTTTTAATATAAATATTTAATTGAAACTTCTTAATTCCCTATTCATATGATTTTATCAACATTTTTATATTTGTTGTAACGAAAATTTTAAACATTAAACACAGTGAGAGAACTTTTATAGTTTTAGTAATTAATAACCATTTTAATAATTAATGTGAATTTCAAAATTAAAATCTCCAGATCGCAATACCTTGTCAATGAAATTTCAAAATTAACATCAATGTATTTTTATTTGATATATATTTTAATTTAAAAAAATTAAAGTATATATATAATATGAAATATATTAAATGACACTTCATATTATTTAACATGTATGATTTTTGATCATTTGTATTTTTTTAACAAAAAAGGTAAAACCATTGTTCACAAATTTTCAGTGTAAGACTTTTAATAGTTTTATTAATTTATAATCGTTTAAAAAAAATTCAAAATATAACATATAAGAAAAAAAATCTAGATTTTTTTATTATATAATTAATGTGATTGTTTTATTTTTAATAATATAAATTAAAAAATGATGGGGGATACAAAACTATTATCACATATTATTATTCAAATCATTAAATTCATATATATGTTAATTATATTAGATAATTTCGTAGCTTTTATTTAAGGAAAGAATGAAGAATAATTTTTATGCATTACTAATCAATTTGATAGTTTTAATATAAATATAATTTATATTTAGATATATAAATTTACTTTTTAAGAAATCTGGAAATCATTCTTAAAATATATAATAACACGTGGTCACACTTAAATGTTATAACGTTCAAAAATAAAAACATTGTTCCAAGAAAATTTTCATTGTAAGAATTTTAACTGTTTTAGTAATTTATAGTCGTTTTGAAAAAATCAAAATATAATATATAAGAAAAAAATCTAGATTTTTTATTACATGGTTATTATGATTATTTAATATTTTTAATAACAAAAATTAAACAAAAATGATGAAGGATACAAAAAATATTATCAAATCTTTATTATTCAAAACATTAATTATCACATATATGTTAATCATATTAGGTAATTCCGTAGCTTTTATTTAAGGAAAAAATGTAAAGTATCTTTTTATGCACTACCAATCAATACGAATGTTAATTTAATGAAAGTATAATCTATATTTAAATGGACCAACTTTTTCTAAGGATTCTGAAAGTTATTTTGGTGATAACACGTGGCTACACTTATAAGTTGTAATGATTCATGATTAATATATAGGGGATAAGAGACATGGACCGGCTTGGGTCCACGATTTGTTGTTACTTGCTATTTTCTCGTTCAACTCATCTTTGTATTTATTTAAAGACCGCATACCAAACTTTTTGTTTTCTAAGACTGAATATTAAAACTATTTTTGAAAGACCAAATACCAAAACTCTTTCTTTTTATTAGTATAAAAGACCGAATACCAAATCTTATCATCACAACAGTTCAACGTCGAATAAATTAGATAACGCAAAAGTATATTCCAACCCGTCAAAACTAGAGATGATGGCAATATTAGACTTGGACCGCGGGCCTGTCCCGCAAAGACCTGTAACGGGATGGTATTGAATTTTTATATTGTAGGCTCGTAAATTTGCGGGATTTGCAGGACAATTTTTGTAAAATGGGTTTTGCGGGATGGATCTTCAGCGTGAAGGACGAAACAGATCATGCGGGAAAACAAAAACTCGTAAATATCATTTATTCACTTTACTTTCCACCTGAAACAGAAGTGAGAGAGAAAGAAAAAAATGAAGAGGCGATTCAATTTTTTTTTCACCAACAGAACTGTAAGACTTCAGGCGATGAAGAATGGAAATCTAACGGTGGTTCTGGTCTTCGCGTCGTCTCTAGAAGGCGCATGCATTTCATGTCCTATAGGTTGATCCGCAAAGGCCTACCTTTTTAGCAGGACGGGTTTGGTTAGTCATTCCGGTAACCGCAGCCCGCGCGCACCTGACTTGTCGTGATCCGCTGCGGTACAGACCGGAACATGACATGACAACCTCTTTGCCATCTCTAATCAAAACCAAAGAGACAGATAACCACAATCGTGGCTGTCAAGTGGTAAGTCGGGTTTGACGTTGGTCCTGGTCCATCCACCAGGTTGGTTCGGTTTTAAAAACACTGCTTTCAACTATATGTAGAGATCGATCGTAATAAGTCGGTTCTCAAGAAGTTTGATTTGTGTGTTTATGGTGATAGAAATGTTTGGAGCCTAAAATGGGTGAAGCCCAACATATATATCTATTAAAGGGCCGAGGCCCAAATAAAGATGTCTCTTGACCGGAAAAGGTAGTCACTTGGGGGAACACGGTGTCTCATTCTCCCTAGGGTTTCGAATTTTCCCTCTCTTTCTCTCGAGATAAAAAAGGAAGGAGCGAGGAAGATGGAGAATCATCCGCCGAACAGAGGAATGTGGAATCAAGAGCACAGTCATACTCGGATCTCTCAATGCTTCAGGGTCGCCAAAAGGCCATCTGAGAATGCATCTAACTACTCCACTTCTTTTCCTCAAAGGTTGGATTTTTTCTTCTCTTTTCGATTGATTTGGATTTGGGTTCATCGAATTTTGTGTGAAATGTGATAAAGTTCTCTACTTGGCGTTGCAGAAGCAAGGAATCGATGGCTACTGAATCCCTACCTCACCGTTCTAACTACAAAAGGATCCCTCTTATGGAGTTATCAGCGAATACACCTCCTCACAAACGCCTTAAACCAGGGTTTGAGTCATCTCGTGTTGGTATGAGCATCCCTTCTCCTGATTTTAGTCTGGATAAGGAAGCCTCAGATGCATCTCGTTCTGAGGTTTCTGTGGAGAACATAGTTTCATCAGACCCGTTTGTTACTCCCTTGAAAGTTGAGTCAGAAAGAGTTTCACTAAGCTATGGTGGTTGCTCTAGTTCTTCACTTCTTGATGACGAGATTGATGATTCGGTTTTAGAGGAGATTGACGCTATCTGTGAGCAGTCAGTGAGAAAAGCAGCATGTCATACTCCAAGTGCTAGCTTAACTCCGACTCCTAAAGATAATCAGAGCAGTGAGCTTAATACCAGTTCTTCACTTCTTGATGATGATATTGATGATTCGGTTTTAGAGGAGATTGACGCTATCTGTGAACAGTCAGCGAGGAAAATAGCTTGTCAAACTCCAAGTACTAGCATGACTTTGACACCATCTAAAGATAATAAGAGCAGTGATCTTAAGGCTGATTTGGGTTCTAGTGCTGTTAAAATGTTTGAGCCAGACTCCAGTGTGAAATTGGAGCTCAATGAAGATACTGCCGTTGCTGCTGATCCGGCATTGATCAATAACATGCCTGATGAGTGTTCAAAATATATGCAGTCCTTGAATGAGAGACAGCGTGATGCTGCCTGTAGTGATATTTCAACTCCTTTGATGGTTATAGCTGGCCCTGGAAGTGGAAAGGTTGGTGTCTAGTTATAGTAGTTTTCATGTGAGACAAGACTCCTTTTTAGTGCTAATTGTTCTTTTTTTTTCCATCTTAGACGTCCACCATGGTTGGCCGTGTCTTAGTGTTGCTCAATGAGGTACTATCAGTTATCGCCGGTGAATGATTTGGAACATCATCTGTACTTGAGATCTTATATATGAAACTAGATTTGAAACTGTCTTTACACGTTATGTTTTTTTTTTTTTTAACTTAATAGGGTCTGCTTCCATCAAATATCCTTGCAATGACTTTCACTACAGCGGCAACTGCTGAGATGAGAGAGCGCATAGGAAAATCTGCTGGAAAGAAAGCAGCCAAAGAAATAACAATCAGCACATTCCATTCATTTTCCTTGCAGCTTTGCCGGATGCATGCAGACAAGTGAGAATATGAGTTATAAATCTCTTGGTAAATTTGTGAGATCTTCTTTTGGTGGTTAATCTCGAGTCAGAATGTAGGTAGAGGCCATGAAACGTTTTTGTTTCCTAACTCTGAAATTTTTGACTTTCTATGTTATCAACTTGGCGAATTAACTGTTAGGACCAGGAAACGGAAGTGATATTTGAAAACAAGATTAGTTGATGTCTTGATGAAAATCTTTTCTTGTTGGTATTATATCGGCTTTGCAGAGTTGGTGATCTCACTAATTCTATATTACTGTTCGTTTGTAGTTGCTAGTTACTGATCACTCATTGACACCTTTAAGTTTGTAGATTCATAGGATTCGTATACCTTATACCTTTAACGTCACAGGTTACAACGTACACCTGAATTTTCAGTGTATGGGCATGGGCAACAAAGAAGAGCAATTATTGAAGCAGTGCGTTTATATGAGGAGGGGAAGAACGGAAGCAGTACTTCCGGTGCATGTGAGTCTGCGGAAGGTCTCAGTGGAGCCGGTGCTGGAGCAGTATGTCCTGAATATGCCAAAGATAGATCAAAGAAATGGCAGAAATATGTGACCCAGGTTGACTATTACGAATTAATATATCTACTTGATAGTGCGTGTATGCTGTCTTTCAAATTTAGTTTGTCTCTTAACATTAGTTATTTTCAACTTTTTCTGCGTCTTAGGCAAAGGCTTCGGGTAGAACTCCGGAGGAGTGCCGTAAGATGGGCAATGAGATAGGAGTAAGTCAGCTAGATTTTGTTTTAGGCATCTGTACTATGAATTATACCATACGATATGATTAGTCTACTGGCTGTGATACAGGCTAAAATTCTTGGAAACTACAGTGATATCCTTAAAGCTTGCGATGCTCTGGACTATCATGATTTGATCAGTTGTTCGGTCACCCTGCTATCCGACTTTCCTGAAGGTAAACCCACATAAATCAATTTTCTGGCTTTAAGATGTATGGCACTCGATATTTCCTTGTGCTTACGTGTATTTGCAATGAAAGTATTTAAGGAATGCCAAGATACCTGGAAAGGCATTATAGTTGATGAATTCCAGGACACTAGCACAATGCAGTACAAGCTTCTACGAATGCTAGGATCTCATAATCACATAACAATTGTTGGTGATGATGATCAGGTACCTTATTTGCAAACATAACTGACTGCTCTTTGTTTGATTGTTTAAACTTGGAAGCATGACAGATCTTTTCTCGCAGTCCATCTTCGGTTTTAACGGGGCGGACAGTTCAGGATTTGATTCATTTCGCCGAGATTTCCTAAATTACAAAGAGGTTTGGCCTCTCCTTCTGAATTAATTCCTAGACTATACCACATATGATGCACAAGCTTTAAAATAAAAAGCTTACATCATCGAATTGCGGTATGCAGAAAACTCATCTTACTGCTTATGATTCAGGTACGGCTGATAAAAAACTATCGCTCCTCTCGCCATATTGTGGAAGCTGCATCTTCTATTATAAAAAACAATACGAAGCGGTGCCAATCAAAAAGCATTTCTTCTGAAAACTCTCAGGGATCTAAGGCAAGTTGAACTTATCTCTATGGGAAATTGTGTTAATCGCTACGGCTAAATTTTGATGTTTTAACCTAGTATAGATTACTGTCAAGGAATGCCATAACGAGGAAGCACAGTGTGCGTTTGTTATTGACAAAATAATTGAAATGACGAATGATGCCTCAACACCTTGTTGCTCCCATGGAGATATTGCCATCTTGTATAGGAGGCAGGTGAGTCCTTTCCTTTTCCTAAGTGACGTCTAGTCATAACGTAAAAAGCTTTTTAACATATTCATGTGCTGATATTCAGGTGTCAGGTAAAGTCTTCCAAAATGCATTCCGGCAGAGGAAAATACCATTCAACGTTCATGGTGTCGCTTTCTACAGGAAAAAGGTAGATTGCCTCATAAGAGCTCATCTTCTTAATTGTTGCGTGATCTCCATGTATCTCAACGCTTGACTACCTTAGCTTTGTATATTTTAGACAGTAAGCTCCATCTAATAGAGGATAAATATAAACTTTCGATGTTAGGTTGTACGGATTATTTTGGCCATGCTGAGAACAACATTTTCCGAATGTGATGATGCTTCGTATCGACGAGTGTTTAAGGCATTACTTCCTTTTGAGAAAGAGGAAAAGAAAAGGGTTTGTACCTCAGTTGCTCTCGTTTTATTTCATTTGTATGATAATCTTTAATATACTTTTTCTTTCTTTCTCAGCTTTGGCTATCAGGATATAGGCTGTTAGTCAAATAATTTATTTACCACCGTTTGCAGGTTATAGATCATATTGACAAAATCTCCACTAGTAGGAAATGCAGCTTCATTTCAGCGGCAAGTGATATCTTCAGTGCCAAGATTTCTGGTACTTTCAAGAGGTATCGCTTGATGATTACCTTTAGAAAGCTATAGAATACGGGTTTATTTTTAATTTTGAATTGAAATACCAACTGCGTCGAGGTTTATTTACTTGGACATATGCAAGTTTTATCATATAAATGTGTCCCGCTTCTGTTTCCCGTGATGCATACTAGAGTGATTTTACCACCCTGAGTTGGGTGACATTGTGTATATTTGTATATATTTTTATGTTTATATCCAGATTCTAAGAATGATATGCTGCAAAATATATCCCCTCAGCTTCTTAGGTTCGTTTGATTAACCACAGGAACCAGCTTACCCAGGGACGTAAAGTGTTGCAAACTCTTGGCATGGTAGCAAAGCTGGTTGATAGGGTAAATATTTGTTTCTCAGTCCTTTAAATACTATGAACACGTTAATCATTAGTTGAAGGGATTCCGCTTATTTCAACTTAGCACTACTAATCCCCTTTCATCTTAATTATTTGCAGGAACAATCACTTTCAGCTGTAGTAACATGTGTGGCAAATATGATACCGCAGGTAATTAGGTTTTCTGTCTTGAGTGATGACATTCTTATAACTATTTCCCTGGACCGTCATTTCTAGAGTTATAAAAATATGCAAGATAGATATAAACTGCCTTGATATGCGATGTTGAGATGAATATGGACCTTATGCTTCCAATATAATTCTCGAAAGTTATTAGATATCATATGATTATATGCAGAAAGTATAACTTTCACTTGAAAATAGTTTATGAACATGTGACCGCTTGCTTTGAAGATTTATTTGTCTTTCCTTACTAAAATTGTGCAGTATCATGCCATTTATTTTCTTGATCACGCTTTCCTGCTCATTTTGTTTCAACTTCTAGAAATACCTTCTTGAGAAAAGAGCAGTTGTGGATAACGATGGAGGAAAACTGCTTAATGAAGACAACGATCTTAGATCTGTACGTGGCTTTTGCTCTTAACATTTTGAATATGTCTTTTTCCGTATGCATGTTTTAAAAATATTTAGGGGAATGATTTCCTCTTTTATAGGTACTCCAGTACTTGATGGATGATGTAGCTGAGTTTCTTTCCACTCATTGCACCACAACTGGAGAAGAAGTGGATGAAATCAAAGAAAAGAAAGGCTGCAATCAACTTAATTCATTTATCAACTACATCTCTGAGCGCGAAACTGAAAATTTTCGTCTAAGAAGACATGACAATGAAAATTCTGTCACATTAACCACCATTCATCAGGTTTTTGTCATCTACTCGAGCGGTCCACAGTTTGACATCCATTAGTTATAGTATTAGTTACTTCAGGTACCAATGTAAATGTTGGCTTATACCCCTTGATTGTTGTTATGCAGTCTAAAGGTTTGGAGTGGGACGTAGTTTTCATAATCAAGGTATATATCATCTCTGTTTTTTTCCGGGCTGTTGATTGATATGGACCTAGCATGATACTACATACGTTTTTATAGAATCAATGAAACTATAAATTCCTTTGCCTAGTTTGAATCCATGTTTTGCTGAACAGGCTAATGATAACGAGATTCCCCTATTACATGAGTCTAACGGCACTGCATCGGAGGGTGGAACATCACTTGAGGTATTACTCTGCATTTTCCTGAAGTTGTCATTAACGTTCTACCTACTTCTCTCCTCTGCGAACTCTAGAAATTTATATTTAGCGCATCGTTTGTTTCAATTGTAGGAAGAGCGTCGCCTTCTGTATGTTGCTATGACTCGTGCTCGCAAGAAATTATTTTTCTTGTACGTAACAGTGGATTCGAACTGGCAGGTTAGCACTGCACATGATTTGTGAAAAAAATTTCTCAAACTTCGTCTCTTACTAATGATCTTCCATCTAGGTGCTTCAACCCTCACGATTTCTTAGAGAGATTCCGAGCCATCTTCTACAGGTTCAGAAAGTTTTTTTGCAATTTTACATAATAATGTGAAAGCGCTAATAAGATGGTTTTGTTTCACTTCTTTTTTTTTTTGGTAGGGAGACCTGAGCATAAATGATTGCAGACAAGTTCATCAAAACCTTCCAAACAAGACTGAGCAGAGTGTCTCCAATTTTGGGACAGAATTGAAGCATGAAGATGATAAACCAACTGATAACAATATGATGAACATTCCAGTAGATGATGCTACCGAGGAGTCAATAGAAGCCGCATGTGCACTCAATGAGAACAATTTCCTTAAGAGGTCACGTGCTTAAATAACTTTCATAATATATTACTTGGCAGTGTTTCGTCTGGTTCATCATTCGAAGGTGTATAACTTTTTTCCTCAACAGGTTTGATGTGGAGGTTAGATCAGTTGTCTCTCACTTATTTCACAACTGGGCTAAAAAACAAGCATTCCAGGACCCGAAGAGGCTGATTGATAAAGTGAGTATTGCATACTCTATTTCTCTGCTATAGTTCTCGACCGTTTGATGTAAGCGCCAAGCAATGTTCGTAACTTACCTTTCATGTCAATGTTTTTCTACATGCAGGTAAGGTTTGTTGTCGGTGAACGTTTGGCCATCAAGAAGGAGAAACACAAGGTTGTATTACATTTGGTCTCGTCTAGATATTCGTTCATAAACAAACCGATGCAGTCGTTTTCGAGTGTGTTGGAATGTGCTTTGCCTTGGTGACTAACTGGATGCGGCACTATTTTATTAGGATGTCTTACGGGAACTTAAATCATCATTGACTTCCGAAGAAGCGTTCCAGTACGCAGAACATGTAAGAATTGTTTCAACATAGTGTTTGCTCATCAGCATGTTATCCAAAAACACGGTTACACTAATGAGTTAATAATGCAAATGAGAACTGAGAATGTGCCCTGTTCCTGTGTATTCTGGGGATGTCAGGTACTTAGGTGGGAAAAACTTCCTGCAGACACACGGGCTCATATAATGCGAGAGAAACAGGTAATGTATCTCTGTTTCGAGAAAGCAGTTATAAGTCAACTCAATCCTTACACTTGTGACAATTTATGTTTCAGGAGCATTTCCAAAAACTCAGAATTGAAAATTCAATGGGTACATCGGAAGCAACAAGTAAACAGGTAAAAAGCTGTACTATTCATCCAACGCATTGCACAATTCTTCAGTGTAGATTTTGCATTTTCGCCAACCTAAAACTAGAAGATGATACAATTGTTATTAATGTTTTTGGGGATGGCAGATCGCATTTCTACATAGTCTAGGATGCACGGTGGTCCCAACATCACGTCTCCATGCGTCCCGTTTGATCGAGCAGTACAAATCTCTGTGATATTGTTGGTGTATAGGATTCAACATGTTCATATGATAAAATTATGGAGCCTGGAAATGATCTCGATTTCCTGATGGAAGAAATGTATGTAGGTGATTTTCATTCTCCCATTTGTTGGAAGTCTGAAACAAACAGTTAATGATGTATCTCTAGCTGATATCTTTTAGTACTTACCTGTCCTGAATTCCACATTTGAAAAAGTTTGTGAGAGAAGAAGACTCTTCTCTTTTGGATAAAATGTGAATGTAACTGGAAAATCCTAGAAGATGTTATTTATATACTAGATTTGGACACCATTATATTTTGAACACAAGACAAGACGCTTAGATGCACCACTTTGGTTGTTTTTGTACAGTATCACACATTTACACCAGCATATGATATCATGCTTATTCACAATTGAGAGTACCATCTGACCAAGACAAGACACGAATGTGATCTCCAGCGTATTAAACTTCCATGAGATAACTCAATTTTTATGTGCTTGAGCCACTGACTAGTTCCTTAACCGTAACATCGGATTGGATCGTTGCAACCTTTCTCAGCTGATTGTCTGCGACCCATGCCACCGCCTTTTGCCAAGTACTGCTGGTGGTATTCTTCTGCTCTGTAGAATTTCTTAGCGGGAAGAATCTCAGTCACAATCTTCTTGTTCAAGATCTTCTCCTGCTTCTCCAAAGATTCACGAGCTAACTTCTCTTCTCGTCTGTGTAGTAGTATATCCCTGATCTGTACTGCGTTCCCACATCATTCCCCTAATCAATCAAGAAAAAACAACTCAGCAGACAACAAAAGCAGTGACAATGTCATTTCTACATAATCCAACATGCACAAGAACATGTTCTGTTTCAGCTAACAACATGATGTAATGCATGCAATAAAGTCTATGACCTGGCGATTCAAGGTGGTGGGATCATGGCGCTTCCAGAAAACATCAAGCAAGTTCTCAAAGCTACACTCTTTAGGATCATACTGAACTCTAACAACTTCGTTATGTCCCGTCATGCCAGTACATACATCCTCGTATATCGGGTTGTGAACGAACCCATGGCTATACCCAACCTCTGTTTTCGTCACACCAGGGACTCTCTGGTAAGCCAACTCCAGTCCCCAAAAGCAACCCGCGCCGAACTGCGCGAACTGCTGACCTGGCGCAGGGACATCATCGTCAGGTCCTTGCGCGATTGCAGCGGAAGACGGGTCTTGTTGGGAACTAGACCCGAACCCGAGCTTGTTGAAGAGGTTGTTCATTGGGGGCTTGTAGAGGGAGATGGAACGAGCGGTTTTGGGGAACGGGCAAGTGGGTTTGGCTTTAGTGAGAGAGAGGAGAGGTTTAGAGAGTGAAGCGGCGGAGATAACCGGAGGAGAGGTGATGATGAGAGCTAGCATTATCGAAGGAAAGAGAGACAAGAGTGACGTGGAAAAATAGGAACTTTAAGAGTTGTACGGCTATTCAAGTTTGCATGTAAATGTTCGTGCATTTTCCAGAAAATTCCGACACAAAGTTAAAAGCTTTTGTCAAAATAACTAAAGCCCAATGGGCCGAACCCATTTTAAACAAGCCCAATAGTCCGTTTTGAGTTTCGGTTCAATGCCGACGCCACATTCATAGGATTCGAGACTAAAACCCAAACGTGTCCACAAGTTGATCTCTCTCGTTTACACATCAACGGCTGCATGGTGACACCATTTACACGTGGCGTACGATGCATGATGACACCATTGACACGTTACTCTCTTCTCTTCCCTTCTCTTAATATATCTAATCAGTTCAACATTCATAACTATTCCATAATATATAGACATCCTTCTCTCTTTGATCTCTCAATACAATCTCTCCTTTTTTTTTCTAAGTCAACATGGCGGATACAGCTAGAACTCATCACGATATCACCACACGAGACCAGTATCCGATGATGGGTCGAGACCGAGACCAGTATTCGATGATGGGACGGGACCAGTACCAAGGGTCCGGCCAAAACTACTCCAAATCTAGGCAGATTGCTAAAGCAACTACTGCAGTCACGGCTGGTGGATCCCTCCTTGTCCTGTCAAGTCTCACCCTTGTGGGAACGGTCATTGCTTTGGTTGTTGCCACGCCACTGCTTGTTATCTTTAGCCCGATTCTCGTCCCCGCTCTCATCACCGCCGCACTGCTCATTACCGGCTTTCTCTCCTCTGGTGGGTTTGGCATTGCAGCTATAACTGTCTTCTCTTGGATCTACAAGTAAGTAGTCATTTACCATGTCTCTCCATTTGTGGTTATGTGCATGATCAATACAAAATATGTTTTCACAAGGGTAACTAATAGTAATTAATGAAATGATAATATGTTAACCATAATGACATACCTTGAGGGGAAAAAAAAAAGGTAAGACTAAAATATACATACACATCTAACATACTAGCTTTGGATCAATTTTTTTTGTGTGGATTATAAGATATTGCATCAAATACCCATCTTCAAGATCATTTTTAATAGTTAAACACATAACTTTCCATAACTACGTCTCTATCGAGTGAATGAATGTAAATTTGTACGTAGTATGATGCATGCATGTGTGTTTGTATGTGATGAGTAGGTATGCAACGGGAGAGCACCCACAGGGGTCAGATAAGCTGGACAGTGCAAGGATGAAGTTGGGAGGCAAATTTCAGGATATGAAGGATAGAGCTCAGTACTATGGACAACAACATACAGGTGGGGAACATGACCGTGACCGTGACCAACACCGCACCCGTGGAACCCAGCACACTACTTAAATTGCGACATAGCTATCTTCACAGTCCAATAACTCCGATGTGGGAGTTCAGTTTATGAGAAATAAGGTGTTTAGAATTTGTTCAGGGTGGTTAATAAAGGGGCAAGCCGATCTCACATAGTTTTTTTTTTTCCTTTTTTTGTTTAAATAATGTGTGTTTCTCTTGTCAAATGGTACCATGTTTTGTTCTTCTCGTTATTGTAATTTTGTAAACCTTATGTTGTAGTTTCTCTGCCTTGTTTGTAAGTGGTAACGTCTATATGGATAATGTCTTGTTTCGTAAGACTAAGCTTTCTCCCAGGGCTGACATTCTTTGACAATCGCTTAGACAAAATCTCGGAACTCTTCTTATGTTCTTAAACAGAAATAAAGAATCTCAATCTTTGTTAATTCTATCATCCTTTAATTGTTTTTAGAATCGGTCTATCTAATCATGTAAAATATCATAATGTTTTTTTTTTTGTTCTAAAATATCACAAACCATCTAATTATGTTGCTTTTATTATATATAGCTCAACTGGAACAACTAGAAAGAAACAGTGCTATGCATATTAATGGCTATTAATAAATATAATTAACAAAAATAATAAGACCAACGGTTTCGGTTTTTAATCTAAGAGATCCGTACCAGTTCATCGTTTTCAGACAATGTGGAAACTTACCGTTACAGTTCTTTTACATCCGGACAAAACAACAAAAGATAACAATGGATAACAGAAATGTCTCAGAACATCTTGCCGTTTATATACCCAAAAAAAAAAAAACGCTACACAGTTTTTGCTTTTACTTTAGTCTAGACCTCCACTCCATGATGGCTGTATACAGAGTATAGTTGGGCAAAAGGTTCTTGTTTGGTAACGGTGATTGCGTCATGGGCGAGGTCTCGTGCTCCTCAAACCACTCTTCTATCGCGTGACGGTCATAAGTGTATCCATCAGCTGCAACGCAAGGCTCGTTCATCACGTCCTGCATTGTATAGACAAAGCTCTCACATTTTCATTACATGCTCACAAGTCACAACCACTACTTCCAGTTTAGCAAATAAAAAAACTATTACTAGTTACTTGTCTTGCAAGTAACCAGTGACATTAAAGAGCAAGGTTTACATAGAGCTACCTTGAGTAAGGGGCAAATGAAATGATTTGGGGGCTGTGTCGGCACCCCGGAGATTGAATGCCTTGCCTTCTCAGCTACTCTTTTCATGCTCTCCAGCGCGGGAAGAACCTGATCTTTTAAATCAGGCCTATCTTTCCCGCGCAGCTCTGTGCAACACAAAGCCAATGCGGTCAGTTCCCGGGTCTCTTCAACTGGCCAGTTACCGGCTTTCCGGTCTAAGATCCTGAGAAACCCATCGTTACTATCCATTGCACTCTCAACGAAGTGTGTCAACCCCATAGGCTGTTTCGCTGTGAGAAGCTGAAGAAGTATTATTCCAAATGAATAGACGTCTGACTTAGATGATATCATTCCCGTGCGTTGATACTCAGGATCCATGTAACTTAACGTCCCTACAGGGGTTGTTTGTTTGTATATAGTGAAATTAGATGATAAATGGTCGACTTGAACCATCGTTGAGAGGCCAACGTCTCCTACTTTGCTGACAAAGTTGTGATCAAGTAAGATGTTTGCGGGTTTTAGATCACGGTGAATGATAGGTTTAGGCTTTGATTTGTGGAGGAAGACAAGAGCCGCTGCGACTTCCCAGGCGATTCTAACCCTCTCAAACCAGGGAAGTGGAGGAGTGTTGTTGACCTGGAATAGCCTGTCCTCCAAGTTACCGTTTTCCATGTACTCATAAACTAAAGCTCCTTGCTCCGGGCATGCTCCTAGAAGGAGAACCAAGTGTGGGTGCCGAATCTTACTCAAGATTTCAAGCTGCAAAGTAGAGACCAGAGAGATAAATGTAGGTACTTAGAAAAGAAAAAACTTATATGCTAAAACCAGACATCTTCCATTAAGTATGGGCATCAATATGCATGGACATATAAACCAAGAACCAAAACCTGAACCCGAAACCGAACTGGTATTCATAAATATCCGAACGGTTACTAATCTATATCTTTAGAAAATGAATCCAAAACCGAATGTGTACACAAATATCTAAAATACAATTTATATACCTAAAAATATAAACAATATCTATTATATTAAAACAGAGTCCTATTTGAATTTTACCGTGGCATATTTTTAATTTAGACCTATTAAATATGTTGTAATTAAAATATATGTTATTTATCTATAATATTAAAACAAAATCACTCTAACGATCTTTCCTTCGATTTAATTTAATAATCACAAACAATATAACTCCTATATTTATGCTTAACATAATTAGTTAATATTTCATTTCATAACTTATTTTACGTCCCATTTCATTTGTACTTTTAACAAGGCTCATGTTATTTAACATAACTCCTTATATAATTTTAATTTGAAAACATAAATTATAAATTATAAATATAAATATAAATAATCCGCGCAACCGCGCGGGTCAGAATCTAGTTTGTTCTTAAAGTTAACAAATATTCAGAAATACTAGTTATAAACCAAACTATCCGAAAAACATATTACCCATAATATTTAAAATTATTCTAATTATCCCAAATTTCAATTTTTTTTTTCTAAAATATTTAAACTGATCAAATTATCCGATATTTTATCCAAAAATTTAGTTATTTATTCAAATTGTCCAAAAACCTAAAACCGAATTAGACCCAAAATTTTATGAGATTAGCCGATTTCTAACATTTTATCCAAATCAATGGAGAACCAAAATAAATAAACCGAATTTCATAAATAACCAAACAGTTTTTATATCTTTAAAACCGAAAAACCAAAAAACAAGAGTGAAACCAAAAATCGAACGCCTAGGCCTAGGCACCAGACAGAACCGAAACTTAAGCCAAGTTTCATACCTCTTGTTGGAATTCTTTGGACAGACGACTTTCAGGGGAATGGAGAACTTTGACAGCTGCGGTTGTATGATGCAGATTACACTTGTAAACAGCTCCACAAACTCCCATTCCGATCTTCATGTCGTCTGAGAAAGATGAAGTAGCAGCCACTATTTCTTCCCAAGTGAAGTGTTGATACTGCATCTGTGGAGACCCAAGAGTGCCTTTAAGCTTCTCTTTCTCTTGAGCATCACGAGCAGCTTTCCTCTCAGCTTCTCTTCTCTGTGCAATTTCTTTCTCCACTTTTTCTCTCATGCTCTCTACATCTTGCCTCGCCTTTTCAAAGTTCTGCTTTTCCTTTTCTGCTAACTCTCGAGCTTCATACTCCTTTAGCTTTATCTCTTCAAGCTTTCTAGCTTCTTCTAACCGGCGTTGGTTGAGCTCACCAAGCTGAAACAGTTTTAAAATTGCATTGAGCACAAACTTGTAGGCTTCATCAAATGAAAAGACATGTGAGACGCCTTCACCTTTCGAGAAGAATCAAAGATTTCGGTTTGAGCAACGGCATACATTTCTTGAATGTGTCTAAGCTCAGCTTTCAACTTATCAACCTCAAAGCTTAGGTTTACCTAAACAATGAAACATATTAAGGAAAATCTCTCAAATAGATTTTTTGACGCTTTTGTCACAAAAATAAATCTAAAAAAAACAACCAATTAAAATATATATTTTTATTAATATATATATATATATATATATATATATATTTTTTTTTTAATTTTAAGTTTCATTTCAAAAACTTCACTTCATAACTCTAAATCTATATTTAGATTAGTTAATCTAGAAAATATAAATATATATATTTATCCTTTTTAATAAAATCAATTTTCATCTTTTTTATCCTTACAGATTATTTTGGTGGCAAGAACTTTTTTACATCTATGTTAAGGTATCTCTCAACATATTATTATTATTATTATTGCTATTATTATTATTATTATTATTATTATTATTATTATTATTATTATTTAGAAAACAATGCTGAATGAGAACTCTATTTTAATACCTGGTTACTTGTAAAAGAATGTTCACTTATATTATCACACATGCTGGAAGCTTGATGAGAAGCCGGAGAGGGAGTGGCAATCCCATAATCACGGTTGCTTGAAGAAGAACTCATTGGGTCTTTTCTCTCCTCATTATCTCTTAGAGGTGGAGTCGAAAGTGTTGTAGTATCCATGCTGCTTTTATTGATACTAGAAACATCCTTAGCTTCCTCTTCATCCAAAGATATGCCCTTGGTTTCATCCGAGTCAGCAGCAATCGTTCCCATTGGAACTGATACTTGTCTTGCAATAGCCGGTGGTAAATATTGCAATCTCCTTACTGGAAGGGATAGAGCCCGGGACGGAGACTCACGTGCACTTGAAGTTTCTTCTGTTGATTCTAGAAGAGAAATATGGGTAGAACAATCAGACCTACACACCATTTCTGGTAGCATATTCACACAAATACATTGATGATGAGTCAAGAACCTGAGATGGGACGGGAAGAACTGCTGGAGGAGTCAATTTTTCCACTACTATCATCTGTTATAGTTGCACTTGCTTCTAAGTATGATGGTCGGACGCTCGACAATTTTCCCTTTGAAACAACATAGACTGTACAAAAGTTCGGTACCAATGCTGATATGGCCGAGCACATATCAACTCTCCTAGAATTGTCAAAGCAGATTCATTGGTTAAAAACAATAATAGGTTCAACGCTAGCAGCTTATTGATGTGTAGCTGTACCGTGAGAAAAAACTACGGGATGAGCTTCCAAGGACAAGTCTCTCTATCCAATTCCGAGTAACTTCTTCAGCTATTGCGGCTGCCACATTATTTGATTCGATCACAACAACTTCTACTGCAACCTATAGTTCAAGGTAATTCGTAAAAACTTTTAGGTTTTGATCTTAGTATAGAAAGCAAAACATAAGATATCTTGTAATGCTATCAAAATTTAAATTCGGACTTATCATTGGCTTCAACTTAAAACCAATTGTCGATAAGTACATTTATTCTCTAACCACTGAATGGACTTTATTCATTCATTAACATATACCTTTCTCTGCTCGAACATTTTCTTGAAAGGTGCAAGCACTTGTTCAGACTGGCACAATATTTCCTGTCTATATGCAGTTACCACATCCTCTCGTACCTCGGAAATAGGGATTGTATTTCCCACTTGAGAAATTGACATGATCAGTTACAATAAAGTCTACACAAGAAGTCTGGAGTGTGCAAGAAAGAAACATAAATAGGAGCCTTATAGTTGGAGCTTTTACTTGGTGTAGGTACAGAGGTAATCTTTGGATGGATATGAAGTAGCTTGAAGCCAACACTTCCTTCGCGAGCGAATTTTTCGAGCGCCCATGTAACGACGTATTTGCTTTTCCTGCTCCCACTGAGAGCCACGAAGACCGTATGAGACGAAGAAAGAGGAGGAGAATGAAGTGGAGGAGGAGGAAGGGCAAGATATTCCGGTGATCTACTCATTGTCTCTTCTTGTTTTCTTCTTGTTGCTTTTTTCCCTGGACACTCCAACCATTTCAGACACAATATCGTAAAAAGAAATGTTTTGTTCATAAAACACGAACAAATAGACAAGATCTTGAGTTTAATAGTCAAATGTCCCAGAGTCAAGGATCAGAAAGCAACACCAAACAACCATATAAGCTAAATAGCTCAAACTTTTCGAGAAAGAATGTGAACTCTTAGCACAATGCAACTGCATAGACTATGAAACATTAACCAAGTCAATCTTAGAGGGTAAAATAAGAAAGCCAGAAACTGAACCTACCTTGTAAGTATATGATGTGACCTTAGTGAAAACCTAAGACAAAGATGGTGGGGGGGGGAGCCAAGTTATGCTTCTTAATGAGGTACTTATCAAAAAAGATCAGCTGAAAAGGAGAAGAAGGAGAAGAAGATGAAGACCAACGTTCGTGCGTGATGGCAATTTTGGATACAATCAACGGCGTCCTATAATCACAGAATCTTATGTCAAAAAAAATGGTTGAAAATAATAGGGAAAATGAGACAACTTGGTCGTGTTTATCGTCAAAAGGATCCCTCCTGGTATATACTCTTTTGTTATCGCCAAAAATTTTATTATCATAGTGTAGCATTCACTATTAATCATGTAAGAGCAGGTTGAAACTTGAAAGAATGAAGTTTTCTGTAGCATTCACTATTAGTTTAATCATGTTTTCCCTCTTAATTCCTAATTATATATTAATTAATAAAATTAGTTCCTCAACGCAATTATAAGATATTATACTATTGTTAATTTATTTCTTTGCCCTTATTAGTTGCTCCCATGAACCTATACCTTCCTCACGTCTTTTCTGCCTCCCTTTTATGCATAGATTTATGTAGAAACGATAAGAAACTATGTTTAGTGTGGCACTTGATGTGCTGCGATCTCAGTGTTATAAATCGCCAACGTTTTTTAAATGTTAACTTTATATTAACTGGTCGTTATTGTTTTATTGCAACAAATATTTGTAATCTTCACATATGTGTTATGAACAAGCTGTCTTTATCGAAGTTGTTATTTCCATCAGATGATGATACAATAAAGTCCATCTTCTTGGTTTGGACTTTGGAACAAGCAAGAGGTTACCGAATAAGCCTCTTCCTAGGAAACATATATTAATTAAGGGAGCTTATATAGGCAAATATACACCCTCTCCATTATACAAGACATAGTTTTTTTGTTGCCGCCCTTTCCTAACAAAAATAATAACATGTACATTCGTTACTATTTGTTTTCAATAAATAAAATAATATTATTATTTATAATGGTATAATGCTGGGTCCACGGTATAGTAGAATCAAAGGCAAGCTTATTCATGCTCAAAGAGCTTAATGAGAAGGATAGAAAACAATAAATAGCTCATAAAATTTATTTACAAGAAATAATAAAAGACAAAGGAAGATGTTTGTCTTTTGTCACCAAAAAACTAAAGGTCTGATTGATCTCATAATAGGATTAGAAGAAGGCTTCTCTTAATTAGTGGCAACCAATGTTACAAGACTAAATTGCAAAGCATAACAAATATATTTATAGGAGACTAGATGCAAAGGAAATTTTAAAGGAAAATTATCAAAAATACTATTTTCTTAATATCACTTTTCATGTTTATCTTAATCACTTTTACTCTTATTTTTAAGAGGAAAAAACATATTTATAACTTTTGGATTAATTAATTTAATACTTAAAATTTAGAGTTGAGGGGTATAGTAAAATTGGGGTAAAGTTTAGAAATGTAAAATTTAAGATCTAATTAATTTTTAAAAATTACCTCTTAAAAACTAATATTTATGAAAATATTTTTTTAATAAAAATAAAAATGAAAAGTGGTATCAATAATGTGGTAAAGATAAACTCTTGAGTTTCTATACACTGCATGCTGTTTTAGCCAAGTTTTTGGTTCTCATAATTTTTTTTTTAAATACTAACACAATAAATCTAGGGGCCATAAATCTATGAGGTGGTAATTTGCGCTTCCAGGTACACAGTATCTTACAGATAATCAATTTAACCAAAAACAGCCAAGGTCAGGGCATGATTAATTCATGTTTCTTAAGGTGAGTTTCTTAGGAAAAGTTAAAAAACTGTTTTTTAGTTTTCTTAAAACAAATTAATAAACAGTTTCTTATTTCATAGTTTTAATAAACAATTTCTTAAATTTTTTTAAGAAAATTAAAAAAACAGTTTCTTAACTTTTTCTAAGAAACCTACTTTAAGAAACTTGCATTAAGCATGGCCTCAGGTCTTAATCAGATGTTCGAATATGATCTACTCCCCAGTCAAATTGATTGGATATATTTGTTTTCTATAGCAGGAATACATTTTTAGTTATTGTAACTTAATGTATGTAATCTTTTTTTAATCAAAGTTATATAGTAATCAGCAACTTGAATTAAAAGCTAGTTGTTAAATTTTTTGCTGGGAACTTTCCTTGTTTTTCTTTCTAAATGCATCTCCTTTTTGCTTACAAGAAATTTCATTCAAAATAAAATGTATAAAAACATTTTTCACGACACATAACTATAAAAATAGTTTTGAAGTGAAATGGGACAAATATTAATACCACAAACTTCAATAGTGATATTCTAACCCCAAAATACCACAAATTCCGATATTGATTATACTATAAAAAAATTCAAAAAAGTGTTTTACCCTTTTAACTATTTTTGAAAATACATAAAATTGACAAAATATTAGTTACACAAATATTTGTAGATAGAACTTTAAATGTGAAAAGGGTCTAAATTTTTTAGGCTTGTAGTTTTACAAAACTCAGGACCGGCTCTGATCCTAAATGTTGGAGAGTACTGAGTGAACTATGTTGAACATTCAGTATTCTTTTAATTTGATGTTCAACTGGTCATTTCGCTATGTCACATATAGGGTACATGAATCAAGGCTTTTAAATTTTTGTGCAGTGAATGGTAGTATCATTTGTATTCTGACAAAGCAAGAAGACACAAAGAATGGTTTGTATGATCACGATCAAAGATTGGTATAAAGTTAGAGAATCTAAGGAGACAATACTGCTACTCTCTTCACATGTTTTATGATGAACAAGACCGGCTATTTCTAGAACAACCTCACTTGTATGTTTACATGTCTGAGGCCGAGTTATAAGACACAACTACCATTCTGAAACCTACATACACATGCCCTTCGTTTGCATTAACGAAACATCATCTAGATCTTTATAAAAAGTGCTATTTCTATTTAAATGCGTTTGTTATATAAATAGACTAGAGTCACAAGTTTTCCCAGTGTATAGTGTAATTAACATTTAGCTACACATCCCAAGTTAAGTTACTAGAGAAACGCTATCATCAATGTTGCAAAGATTTTCTCTCTTCTTCAGTCTTCTGGAGAACATGGACCTTTAAGCTACTCTCCTCCACCTGTTGATAACAAATATTAGCCACTTTAACCATTGGATTCAAACCAAACCACTTCGGACCGATGAATGCTCCAATCACTCAAGTAATCGATTAAACCGGGACGGTCAAACATAGATAATGCAAGAATAGTAGATAATTTACCGCAAGCACAGGAATAAAGAATAGGCTATTCTCCAACTCTTCAAAATATGACAGTTCTTGTTTGAACATGCTGAGCAATTCTGTCATCTCATATAAGATTATTTCAACCTGCTAATATTTAATCACATAAACATTCTTAACCTAATTCCTTAATATAAAAATAGAAAAAATATCTCAATAAATAAAGTGGAATTACTCGTGGGAGAAACTTGATGACTATGTCTTCTATCTCATCCATGACTTCTATAGCTGTGACCATTTCTTCATGTATGGACACCACGTCTACCTGTAACTTCCACTCTTATTTTCGTTTTCTTAACAAAAGCTATGTTTTTCTACCTTTTTTAACACTTTACTTTATTGATCTGATTTATAGCATATTACATCATAGAAGAATGACAGAACGATAAAGGGAATTTCCACACCAAAAGCTATGTTTTTTTACTTTACACAATCTTTTTTACTCCTAAGAAAGAAAAGTAAACAAAATTATCTTACCGTTGCACCATGTAGGAGGGGTAAACGGAGAGACAAAGCGTGCAGTTTTCGAGTTAGCTTGCTCAACGCTTCCAAGTTTTTTGCATCCAATTTAGACCACTCATTGAGTAAAGGCATTTGGAGGCTCAGAACTTGACGTAGTTTGATCTCTTGACGTAGCCTTTGAACTTCAATTAAATTTTCTACCACAAAGTTCCTCATTTTGTATATCCTAAGCCAAACCCAAAACAATTGATCCTGAAATAATTCACACAAAAAATTAATATATCAATCCAATGCATATATACAGTGTTCTAAAAATCGTCTACTCAAATCGGATATGAGTAAAATGATTTTTTTAAACTGTATTTTCAAACTGTTTTTAAAAAAAAGGTCTATGCGTTCAAAAAATCAGTTTAGAAATCCGCCTAAACAATAATATATATATGTGTGTGTGTGTTTTTTTATACAAGTAATTATTTTGTACCTCAACGTTGACCTTCAGGTTAGCCATAGTAGCTTCTGTTCTTGCGTTAATAAACCTTAACTGAATTAACCTATTGTGGAGAATCTTAAACCGGTGATAGTCCTCCTCTTGAACCCGAGATACTTTCTTCTGAGCCTTAAAGTATTTCAAAACTCCCGCCACAGCTCCACGGCCACTGCTTCTCATCTTGGCCGCGCTTACCGGTGACTCAGGCGGCGTTTGGCACGTTGAATTCGCCGGAGATGAACTAGACAAAGAATCTTTCATCGTTGAAACCCTCCCTTGGGACAATGCCCATGCAGATGGTGAGCTAGCTCCAGGTTTTACACCTTTCCCTGAAGGGTTGTTACGTGGACTGCCACGCTCACGTTGCTCCAAGTACCGAGCAAACGCCTCTCTGGTTCTACCGTTGTTCACCTCGCGAGATCTTGACTCGCTGTTTCTAGCCGGGACCATCTCGCTGGACTTAGGGTTGGGTCTGGAAGATCTTGTTGTGGATTGTGATCTTCTTATCATTACATGTTTGGTTGTATTTGAAGGAGATGAGGAAGTAGAGGAGGAACCAGAAGAGGATACTGAGGCATTTAAAGATCCAGGAAGAGAGATTGAGGATGTTACACTCCGGCTCCGGTTAATATTTGGCGACGGAGGTTGAACTTTGCGACGTGTGGTGTTGGTGGTGGTGGTTGCCATTTTCTTTGATAGAATCTTTGCTCTTTTTTTTGTAGTTGATTGATCATGCAAGACTGATATTAAACTCGGACTAAATGCATTGTATTGTACAATTTATAATATATAAAATAATTATAATATATTGTTAGGGTTTATCTACCAAAGCTGTTTAATAACGCTTGGGGGTTCGCAGGAGTTGACAGCACGTAGAGGCAGGTAAGAACACTTCTGCATGTACGTAATATGTGGGTCTACAGAGTTAAATATATTTCAAATTCGAGTGTAGGTATTTTTAGAGAAAAAACTATAATATATATGTATGTAATGTCAAAAGTCAGCATAGCAAGAGGCACGTCTTCATCTGATTATTTTTCTAGCTGAATGTTTTTATCTTCAAATAACACAAAGGGACGACGTTGAAATTTATCAAGATTATCTTTTGAAATATATTCAATTGTCGTATTTTGATTGATTAAACAACATGGTGGTAATAAAATAGAAACCTAAATGTCTAATGCACAAAACGCCCCCAATGTATCTAGTCTAAATTGAATATATCAAACTTTGAGTAGTGTCAAACTCTATACTCTTTACTAGAAAGGAACAAAAACAAATAAATTCAAACTTTTAACCTCGACGAATAATAATCTGCCGGCACAAATACCCAATTTTTTTTTTGCTTTTATTTTTAATATGTAATCTGAACAAATTAATTTTCTTTCTGAATAGAACTCCCCACGTCCGGTGGTTGGTAGATGCCTGCTTCTGGTCACCGCCCCGCATTAATAATTGTAATGTGAATATCATTAGAGATTTTATATAAAAAAAATCGGGAAATTCATCATTAAGTATTCAGAAGTATGATTGTGTAAGAGGACACTTCCAAGTCTCCAAGTCAGGTGAAGTCATTGGAAAACTAAGTTTGAGCAAGAGGATTCTAGCTAAGTTGTGCTTTAGTTCTGTTACATTCAGCTTCCAGTCTCACTTAGCACCTTCGTCAACTAATGGCATTCATATCTATTATCATTCTCTTGGTTAACGGATCATACAACTGAGAAGCTTTAGATTCGTTGCTGACACAAAACATGATATTTCAAATTTTGCTTGTCCCAAACGTAAAATAAAGCTACTATTATGGAATAAATTCCATCTCCAGTTATTGTCTTTGATGCCAAGTTGGCTTCAACGGGCAATTCTTTGGTCCCTCCAATCTCTCCTGCACATAGCAGCCCTCATGTCATTCAAATTGCTTGTAATGAGCAAGATGATCAAAGAGGGTATATGAGTGATGCCACGGCAACCTTAACATGTCACGAGGTGGAAGGCCAATAAAATCATTCCGGAAGTTTCAAGATATAGAATGGAACACGGTAAAAAGAAAAGGTAAAAAACGTCGTCTTGGTCATGGAAACTACCTTCCATCTTCCTAGTAGTTATCATTCTCTTGCTTCATTAAGCTTATGAATCATAAGTCTTCTTCTTTGTAAGCTAATGCTTGGTTGAATATGAGGCATGTCTCATCATACTTTCTCAAACTTATGATTGTTTCAACCATACATTGTATGTTTTTTAGTATTTTAATTTGAAAGTCTTTTTACAAAAAGAAAGTAAAATAAAAATTGTTGGACAAAATCTAATATTTTCAATTCCCGATTAGAAATTTGTATATTGGATAAAATACTTGAATCATGTATATAAGATATAAAGGGCATATGTTTAATTTCCATTAACAGGATCTGCTTTCCTCAAAAAAAAGGGGGGGGGGGTTAATCTAACATGATTTGTCCACGCTAATAAGGATCTGATTAGAAATTTAAGGGGTTTCATATCAAAAATCTAACAATTTGTCTAGTCTTTCTCTCACAAATTTTTTGTCAGCTCTCAACTTTATTAAATGTATCATGGATTAGTTATTTTCTTGAACAACAAAAAAAAAGGATTGGTCATTTGACAGACTACTTGGCCTATAATTATAGTAAAAACATGCCAATATGATGGGCCATTAATGGACATGGTGAATCCTTGAAGAAATTTTTTAATTTTGTTTTAAGATGAAAGAACTATTAGTGAAGAAGAAAAGAAAAAGAAAAAAAAGTTTAGGATCAAAGTTAGTCGGGTTACAAATCTGAATCTGGGTCGGATTCTACTAGGATAATAATGGTATAAGTTAGTAAACATGTTTAATTTTTTAGATTTTTAGTTTTCTAGGCTTTTACCTAGAAAATTATTTAAATTTAAATGTACAATAAAAAGAAAAGACATAGATTCATTTGAGAATTTTTGTCCCCTTGTGGTCCATATTAAGAAAATGAAAATCATCAAGTGGTATCTCTTGTCCATGAACTAAAGCAAATCTTATGCCATGTTTATTTTCGATTTCTTAAGGTGAGATTCATAATTTGATTAGACTTTTCTTTTTAAAAAATATTTTTTGGATAAGAAACGGCTTTTTTATGTCTCTTATTAAAGAGACGATTCTTAGATTTTCTTATTTAAAAATTAAAAAACGTAACTTCAAAAAAACTAAAAATCCTTTATTTATAGACATGCAATAAATATGCCGTGGATTAGTTTTCTTAAAAAGCAATGTCGCGCTAGCCAGACTAACCACGATGATTGTTCCATCTCCCATCGGACCCGTTAAAGGATGCGTTCTTAACTCCAATGATCTCAAAACCAAATGTGCACACATGGGCCTTGGTGAAGCTAAACACGGTCCAACACAAGTAGATTTGTAACCAAATCCTACGTAGAAGAAACCTAAAATCACGAAACCTAATAGACGGCGACAGAGAAAGAGAAGAGGAATCTTTCAGACAGCCGATCTTTGTCTCCTCCCTCTCTCTGTTTCTTTCTCTAGTTCCGAGACTTCTATCAAATGGCACCGAAGCAGGCGGACAAGATCGAGAACCATCCTGTCGCCTCTTCCAGCGAAGAGGAAGAAGAAGAAGAGTCTGGTTCGTCTGGAGAAGAATCCGAATCTTCCGATGACGACACCAACGATGTCCAGTCCAAACCTCTTGCTCCTCCTGTTTCTACTACAAAGAAACCTGAATCTTCCTCTGAAGAATCCGAATCAGAATCCGACTCCGAGCCCGCGACCAAAACCAAGCCTCTCAACACTGTCGTCACCAAACCAATCGCATCTCTAAGCAGCTCTACAGCGAAACGTTCTCTGAAACAAGCAGATAACGAGCCTAAGAAGAAGATAAAGACATCAACGATCTCAGGAGAAGAAGCTAAGAAGATGTTTCAGAGGCTGTTCAGCGAGACTGACGAAATCGCGATGCTTCAAGGGTATCTTGATTTTACTTCCACTAAAGGAGATCCTTCAGAGAACATGGACGCCTTCTGTGATTACGTCAAGACTTTAATAGACTTCAATGCTTCGAAAGCTCAGATTGTTACAAAGCTCCAGAGGTGTAAGAAGAAGTTTGTGAATATAGTCAAGAACTCGCTTAAGAAAGGGAAGAGTGAGGATAAGATCACGTGTGCGAAAGATCTTGACCAGAAAGCATTCGAGTTGTCGAGAAAGATTTGGGGGAGTGATGGTGTTCTTTCGAAGAAACCTAGGAAGAAGTCGAAAGAGGTTGAGTTGCTTTCAACGTACAAGAAAGACATAGTAGAGGTGGAAACACATAAGGTGAGTGTTGTGGGCACTCATCATCCCTCGGAGAGTAGAGAGATGGCAATGTTCTTCAAGGCCGAGAATGTGAATGTGTTTGGTTGGGATGAATCTACTGTAAGTTCGGTTTGGGATATGGTTGAGGATGGGGTGAAGAAGAGGGACGTGGAGAAGAAGCTGAAGAAGCTCAAGGCTAAGAAGATGGAGCTGTGTATGCAGAGAACTGCACTCGTGGACTACACTGCAAAGATGATATTCAAAAACAATGCATCCTCCTCTTCATGATGATGATCTAATACTTGATGGTTTGTTCTTTTAGTATGCATTTTTATACTTTTAATTGTGCATTTTAGCTTGTGGAGCTAATCATATCACAAGTCTCAGTTAGTAATCTCTATATTGGATGCTTGGTTTGGGTATAAGACCCTCATGTTGAATGGATACTTTTTTTTCTTGTTTATATGCTCTTGTTCTAATATTTTTCGCCGCACCGAGTGAGATCTCACGCGCAAAAACAATATGGACTTTTATTGCAGCAATGCTGTTTGTACAACAATGCTGTGTTTACTGTACCATGGTTTAAGATCAAAATCTTCAAAACCAAATTAAAAAGAAGATCAGCAATTTTTTTTTTTCATTTGCTCTTCTATTTGCTTGTCGAATATAACTGAATTTATAATCCCACACACAAAAAAAAAAAAATGTAACAAGAACTTGATATCGCACGGGAAGCAAGTGGAATCTGTTAGACGTCGTCTCTGCTCTTAGGTTTGCGATATTTCTCCTCGAGTTGCTTGGCCGTGGAGGCGGCGCAACGACCAAGGGTCTTGATGTTAGGGACGTTGTAGTTCTGAGCGATGTAGATCCCGCACACTGTTCCCGTCAGGAACGTGAAGCTGCTCCTTATTATCCCCATCTTCTTCTCCTCCTCCGTTGAAGTGAACCTAGATCGGGAAAATTAGGGTTTTTGAATTGGCGAGATTGATTGATCGATCGGAGATCTGTCGAAGAAGGTATTGAGAATTATGGAAAGTAATTAAGTCCAAGGATCAATTAATGGGCCTATATTTTGGGCTAATAGTAATTCGGTTATTATTCGTAAACTGTAGACACCTTGAGGCCCAAAACAAAAGAAGTAAAAACGTTGATGACTTTTTTTTTTTTTGGAACAACACCTTAATGACTTATGACGTGTTGGTTGATTGGGTCAAATTCAAATCTGTTGAGGTGTCAAATCAGATTTATAGATTTCTTTAGAAAATAAATAAATTATCTTTGCTTCGCAATTAACATACGTTAACATATAGTTACACAATAATTATGTTGAGTAAACAATATAAGTAGAGCCTTTGGTTTCACCAAAACCATATATACATGAGTTTAATGTTCTATTTAAGTGTTAACTTCGCATGTTGGAAAAGTGAAAATTAACCCAAAAAGGTCAGAGTTGACGGTATTGCTTTTTTTTTTTGTAATAATGTTTTTCTTCCTGTAAGAAGAGAGATTGATTTTGTTTCTGTAAGAAGAAGAAGAGAAAGAGAGATGCAGAGAGGCCTGTGCTAGAGAGTATATCCTACCGACAGAAGCAGGTTTTCGTGGAACATTATGATTTGCTGTTACTCAAATTCTGAAAGAATCCATTTTTATTGGTTTTCACCTCAATTTTCTGCAAAAGTTTCCGTCTTTCTGGTGAAAAATGGTTAATTTAGTTTATTATTTTCTTTCAAATCTGCCGTAGTTGATTTTTTGTGATTAATGGTGTTCATTGTTTTGCTCTCACTTGGCTTGTGTGTTGTTTGTCTCGTCCACGTCTTAAGATACTGATGAGAGATCATGTTGTTGCTTGCTGCAGATGACATCATGCTAATATGATTAAGTTGAGATTCTGGTGGGGAGTAATTTTAAGTAGCGAAGCTGTTTTAGTTCCTAATGGGGGTAAGGTACTTGCATCTCTCGGTGGCATCAACTGCTCTGAGCTTTGTGGGGCTTCAAGTCTGGACAGAGCTGTCTCTGGATAGGCTGAGAGCTGATGGGGTGATAATAGCCAAGAACATTTCTTTAGGAGACTCCGAGCATGCCCTTGATGAGCTGCTTTTGAGTTCTTACTTTACAATCGCGCTGCTGATAAATTTTGTGCTCAATGTATATATTCTTCTGCTATTTTCTCTCAAGGTAAGATTAACATTTTTTAATGAATGCTTATTCATTATAAGCAATAGTCTCGTAAGCTTTATGTCCTTTGGTATTTTATGGGGTTATATATAAATGTCTTGTAAGCGTCTTTTGCAGAGTCTATTTTTTGGAGAATTATATGGCGTTGAAACTAAAAAGTTGGTGGAGCGACTTGCCAATTACATCATTTACAAGGTAGCTGTTCTTCCTTTTACTGAAAACTAACCTATGTTCTGTGTTCTGTATGAGATTCTTGGTGTTTTTCATGACTTAATATCTTAACAGCTGCAGGAAAAGTATACCAAATATACTTAGAGAGGCTTACATTTGCTTAAGAGAGATCTTTACTTAGAAAGATAATTTGCATCTTTGTTTAGTCCTTCTATCATTTGAGTTATACCTGTATGTATCTTGGGGGTCAATAGATTAAATCCTCTTTTAATCCTCCTTTCCTCCTAGGGTATATTTCTGCCGCTGGTGATTCCCGCAACAATATTTCAGGGTGTGCTGTGGACGGTTTGGCTAACTGTTCTATGCACTTTAAAGGTATGCTACACTGTTTGTATGAAATATTGGCGTTCTTGATCTACGATAACCAAAATTCTGACACCCTCCTAATGTGGAATCTTGTAATATCATTTAGATGTTTCAAGCTTTGGCTAGAGACCGGCTTGAAAGATTGAATGCATCTCCTTCTTCTAGACCGTGGACATACTTTCGTGTGTATTCAGTGCTGTTCTTCATTCTCTCTGTCGCTATATTGTGGTATTTCCCAAATCTTTTGGTATATTGTCAAGTATTTATGTTTCCAATTTAGCTGCTATTTGGACTCCATATACACTTCATAGAGTTATTATCTAAGGAGTACCTGGTTAACACTCTTGAGTAATGTTATCATTCATTTCTGAATAATATTTCAAGTAAAAGAAATTTCTTTTTTTCCTCTTATTTTGCAGGATAAAGCTTTCCCTTATGACATACAATACAACTGGCTCTTCTGTGTATCTGTTGTTACTTTTTGAGCCATGCAGTATAGCTTTTGAGACCTTGCAGGTACTTTTAGTAATAGTAGTTGTCTTCTTTGTCCTACTTGTTGTTCTTTCTTTTGTAGCCTTGGTCAACAAAATATAGAGCTGATCGGATTATTTTGCAGGCCATGTTAATTCATGGGTTTCAACTGCTTGATATGTGGATCAACCACTTAGCAGTGAAGAACTCGGACTGCCAAAGATTTAAGTTTCTCGATTCCATTGCAGCAGGTCTTTTATTTTCTGGTGTTATACAATGTTTCTCTGTTAACCCGGGGATGCATTCCATGTTTCCACATCTCAAGGTAAATTCTTACCTGTTATGGATAGGCTCACTCTTGGAATGGAAAGGCCTCCTCAACCGAAACCTTGGTTTCTTCCTGGACATAGCTACTTTAGTAATGGCACTAGGTCATTATTTGCAAATCTGGTGGCTGCATGGTCTTTCTTTTCATCTAGTGGATGCAGTTTTGTTTCTCAACATACGTGTAAGTTTGTTAAATGACTTCATTTAAACTGGTGTTGCCCTCACTGTTACTTATCATTAATCATTCAATTTTTGTCTCTTTTACCTGTTTTTTTGTTTGGTTTGGCAGGCATTGGCCAGTGCAATTTTGAAGCGAATTAACGGATACATTAAACTAAGAATCGCTCTAGGCTCTCTCAATGCAGCCCTTCCTGATGCAACTTCTGAAGAGTTACGGGCATATGATGATGAATGTGCTATATGCCGGGTATGCTTCTGCTGTAGAGTTATTTTCTATACCTTTTCAATACCTCAAACTCTTGGATACATTATCAGGAACCTATGGCTAAAGCTAAAAGGCTTCACTGCAACCACCTTTTCCATCTTGGTTGCCTGCGGTCCTGGTGCGCTTAGCTAGATACAGACAGCCTCAAGTATTTTATGACTGAAACTACTGATCCTGATGATAATGCTTTGATGCTGGCAGGTTGGATCAAGGTCTAAATGAGGTTTATTCTTGCCCTACATGTCGTAAACCTCTTTTTATTGGTAGAACTGTAACTGAGGTGAACCCTCTCACAGTGGAAGTCTCAAGTGATGAACAGTTAGCCCGTCAGCTTCAAAGACAAAACATCGCTGGGCATCCACTAGCCAGTGGATTGTTTCCTGAGATGCCAAATTCCATAGAAAGTGATCCTTCAAGGTTCAGTTCATTCTCCTTTTATCACTTATCAACTACTTCAAAGTAATAATTTGCTTATAACTTAATGATCTTAGGATTGTATAAATTGTCACCCTTCTTTTACAAAATAGGAATTTAGGATTGGATCCAAGCTGGCTACAGACATGGTCAGGCCACGGTGTTGATGTTGCTGGTCCCTCTACCGCGTCTAGGTCTGTTGGACTGGGGCGGGTTCAGATGATGATGAGGCATCTTGCATCTGTTGGGGAAAGTTATGCTCAAACTGCACTTGATGATGCTGCTTGGAGTCTATGGCCAATGAACCCTTCACAAGCATCCACTTCTTCTACAACCGTACCTTCAGGTGCTGGTGGAAGGACAGGTGGTCTGCATCTAAGAACTGTATCAAGTGGGACAAATGAAAGCTTGGCAAATATACTAGCTATGGCCGAGACAGTGAGGGAAGTCATGCCACATGTGCCTGATGAAATTATTTTCCAGGTAACTTTTAACTGCATATTGGGTACTCTCTGATTGATCCTTAAGCGATGAATGTTGTAACGGGATACCAAATTGTTAGAAGTTCTATTCATTCTTTTGCAGGACTTGCAGAGAACAAACTCCGTTGCTGTTACAGTGAACAATCTTCTCCAGATGTGATGATAGTTTGTGTATAAGTATACTGAGCACTTGCTGCACTTCCATTTCATCCTCAAGTATAGATTAATGATCCGGGACATATACTTTTAAGTTTACATAGCACACCACACAACATTCCAAGCTTCACCTGCTGTAAATAGAAGGCGTTGTGCATATAGAGAAGAAGAGGCTCTAGTGTGTAGCTTCTGTTCATTGCTCTCTTGCGGAAACTAAAGTGTGGATATTTACACAAGGTGCTATGCTGCTAGGGCTCCTGTATAAGAATGTGTAGTTTACAATAAAATGAAGTTAATTCAAGAGTCTACTGTTATTGATCCAATACATCAAAAATGTGTGAACTTTATTTTTTTTCTTGTCTAAAACTCAAAAATATCCTCCTGTTCCATCTAGGCGCTTTGATAACTTTAATTTGCATGTTTTGAGGTTACTTGTTGTTTGGTTCCTGAAGTTTTTGCTAGCTGTACCAACATATGTTTCTCTAGTGGTGTATTAAGAAAACGCAGGCTTTGAGCAATCCAAGGTGGCTTAATAGGACTTTATGAGATCAGATGTGTGGGAGCTTGTCTAAGCTCGAAGATGGGCTCTCTAGAGCCAGTAAAGTAGAAGAAAACATCCATGTCGACCTCTACATCATTGCTGAGCCTGGCATGACTACGTCTGGGCATATAAACCAGAAAAACCAAACTCGAAATCGAACAAATGTTCATAAATAACCAAGTGATTCTTTTATTTTTGAAGCAGAAAACAAAATTAAACCAAGAACTGAATGAATATTTGAGTATCTAAAACAGTCTATATATCTAAAAATATTAACTATAGTTAGTTTTAAAATTACCAGTTTTTTTTAAAAAAATATATACTTTTTATAAACTGATTACACAAAGAAAAAACTACTCGAATACATTTTATTTGAAATATTTAAATTATCTAAAAGATCTATCTGAATAATTTTATCCGAAATATTTAAATATATCCAAAAGGCTATATTTAATCTGAAAATTTAACTTTTTATCTGAATTATCTGAAATTATTAGAAAATTTGGAATCAAATTGGAAACAAATTTTATCTGATATTAACCGGTTTTTAACAGTGTTATCTAAAAATTCAAAATAACCGAACCGAATTTCATAAATAACTGAACGGTTCATATATTTCGAGAACTGAAAAAATTAAGAATCGAGGAAACCGAACCGTTAAAGAATCAGATAACTAAATAGATGCCTCTGAAAATTTTAAGGTATCATCGATCATGATAGGAACTTAGAAAACTTTCTCTCCATAGAAGGAACTGATATCGCAATGATCAAACCTTAACTGGTCAGTAGTAACGCAGTTGGAAAAAAAACTTCTACTCTTCAAAAAAAATCTCATCTATTCGATAGGCTTTCTAAATTAAGGTATGTTTTTGTCAAAAAATTTAAGTTACATCCTTTCTAAACCTTAATTGTTTATTTTAATATTGCTTTTAATTTGTTTAAATTATATATTGAAATGATAAAAGAATAAACAAACTATGTGCAAATTCCAGCAAATATACACCTACATATAAATCATGCATGGGAGATCAATTCGAAATTTCGAATATCATTTCCCGTACAAAAAAATGATACGTTGATCTGTCATGCTTAATAATTACACAAGATCTGATTCACGTCCACATTACATGGCCATCATATATGATTCATATCAGATCACGTGCCACCTTGCTTAAACACCGGAATAAAGTTTGTATTCATCTTTCAGTTCTATTTGGACACCAGAAGAAAAACTTCTTGATTGTTACTTTGGTATTAGTTAGAGACTCCAGGGTTTGCAAAGTAGATGGTCATGTGATCTTGAAACAGCCATGTTTTGCAAGTTATGATAGCTTCTTATTATAAAGTTACAATTGTCTACACTACAACATAATGAGTAGAGGGAAATGAGACTAACATACATATGTGGTTATACATATGTGTCAACAAAAAAAAAGGTCATTTGCATTAAAGAGTAATTAAAGAAAAATTTTCACCATAAATAATAATATTTTATTAGGAGTTTCTTTCAAAAATTTGAAAGATTTATGTGAAAGTTTTTTTTCATTTTACAGACTATAAAATTTAATCTTTCAAAATTTTGAGATTTTCTTATTAAAAATATTATTATATTTGATGCAAAAAAATTTTTGATAAACTTTAGACCATGATTATCCTCACTCCTTAAGTGGCTTCTTAAGGGATGGAATCCTTACTTTTTTAAAAAACTCACTCATTTCTCTTCTGCAAGAGGTAGTTTTTGGACTGTTTGCGGGTCTCACTGATATGTGACGGCCCGCGATTGGTTCATCTTTAAAGTCAAAAAAAAAAATTAAAAACCCCTTAGAAATTTCCATTGGAGGGTTCTACTTTATGGAGTTCTAAAAATACATATATGTATATGTATATATTATATGTGTGTATGTAGGTGTGAGATCCACAAAATAGTGTAGAACTCCACTTTAAAAGTTTTTAAAACTCTACTTTAAGAATTTTTAAGATGGGGTTCTACACTATTTTGTGGACATCACACCTGCATACACACATACAATAGATACATATACATATATGTACTTTTAGAACTCCATAGAGTAAAACCCCTCAATGGAAGTGCTTTTAGGAGCTCTTAGAGTTAATCATGCTCTATTAGACAGATACCCTAAATGATCCGGGAGAAACTGAACAACAAAATCAAATGTCACATGGGTCGAATAATAAACTAAAAGGACACAAAAGCTTCAAATTATTATTTTCTTAAACGAACTAAGCTTCTTATATGGTTACTGTTCAAAGTTCAAACCAAAATTGATAGCTCTGCCGTTTTTCAAAATAAAAAGATTTTTTTTTTGAGAAAGTGGTTAGAATATATTTGTTATATTGTATTGCGAATCATTTCCATAATAACTGAAATACAAACATAATCCAATATGTGTTGCGTATATAAGATACAACAGGCTGCATATAGTTTCAAAATTCACCAAACGTTTGCATTTGTATTCTCTCTTAGACCCGAGAGAAGAACAACACCTCTAAGTGACAAACATGTTTCGTTTCTTGACATTCTCTCTAACCCTCGTTGCTCTCATCAACTCATCAAACATCCCTAAAACAGCAGCAACTCCACCATCCAAATACCAAAACTACAAAACGTTCGTGGAAACCGCATGCAACTCAACAACGTATCCCACAATATGCTACAACTCATTGTCCTCCTACTCGTCCACCATCAAATCCAACCCTATCAAACTCTGCACAACATCCCTCAACGTCAACCTCAAGTACGCCAAAAACGTAACGTTAGTTGTCTCTAACCTTCTCAAAAAGGCCAAGTCCTCCGCAAGCCCTGAGGTCCCGATCCTCAAGGACTGTTGGATAAGCTTCAGCAATAGCTTGGGAAACAAGTTATCCATAAAAAAAAGAAAAGATGGATAACTAAAGACTACTAGATTTAGGATTAAGTTAAGTTTCCTAAATCATGATGTAATAGGAAAAGTTAAGAGTTCTATTACCTATATATGGAGAGCTCAATGTAAGGTGATCTAAATAAGAAAGAAAGATAAGAAAGATTAATAAGAAAAAGCAAAAGTTCTTGTTAAACACACATACGAATTCTATTCACGATATTTGGTATCAGAGCTCAACCAGGTTTTGCTTTAGAAGGATCGAGACACGCGAACAATGAGCGACACCGACGTCAAGCCACAGATGAAGATGTCCGTACCGCCATCAGTAAAAACTCCTATGCTCACAACAACAAACTATGCGGTATGGTCAATACGCATGAAGGTGTTGTTAAGATATCATAAAGTATGGGAAACCATTGATCCAGGATCAAAGGATCAAGAGAAAAACGACCTAGCAACTGTCATCCTATTCCAAGGAATTCCAGAGAATCTCATCCTACAAATCGGTGATCAAGAAACTCCAAAAGAGATGTGGGATACACTTAAAGCCATTAATCTCGGTGCTGATCGTGTAATACAAGCTCGATTACATACCTTGATGATTGACTTTGATCGTCGAATGATGAAGGAGAATGAATCAATAGATGCTTTCTCAGGAAGAATATCGGAATTAGTTGGGACAGCAACCTCATTAGGTCACACAATGGAAGAACCGAAACTTGTAAAGAAATTTCTTTCTTGCTTACCCGACAAGTTTCTACAACTATCTGCAACCCTCGAGCAAGTTCTTGACCTAGACACAACAAAATTTGAAGATGTGGTGGGTCGACTCAAGGCGTTTGAAGAACGTTTACGTGGTAAAGAGCGAATAAAAGGAGAAAAGTTTGAAGAACAAGGAAACCTTCTTTATTCTGATCACGGAAACAGAGGGAGAGGGAGAGGTTCAAACAGAGGTCGTGGTAGAGGCAACAGTGGAAGAGGTCGTGAGAGAAACAGTCCACATGATAAAGTCAAAGTAAAAAGAGACTATTCTCAAATCGAATGTTTCAATTGCCATAAAAAAGGTCACTTCGCCTCTGTTTGCACAGAAAAGAAAGAAGATCAACAGCTCAACAAAACCGAGACAGAAGCTGCATAAGTAGCCCTTTACTTACATGAACTAGTTTACTTAAATGAGGAAAAATTAATTCCAAAGACACTTGAGCCAAGCAACACAGACGACAAGTGTTGGATCCTTGACAACGGAGCCAGCAATCATATGACCGGTGAAAAGTCTTATTTCTCAGAACTCAATGAAAGTATAAAGGGGAAAGTAAAATTTGGAGACGGCTCATGTGTGAAGATAGACGGTAAAGGATCAATTCTCTTCGAAGCAAAGACAGGAGAACAGAAACTTCTTAAAGATGTTTACTACATTCCAGAACTAAGAAGCAACATTATAAGCCTCGGTCAAGCCACAGAACAGGGTTGCGACGTTAGGATGAGGGGCAACTACTTGACTTTGAGAGATCCAGGCGGGAGACTATTAGTAAAAATCCTAAGATCGGCTAATAGACTCTATAAGATATCTCTCAAAGTAGGTAAACCAACATGTCTTCTCTCAAAGATAAGTGAAGAACCATGGAGATGGCACGCCCGCCTTGGGCATATTAACTTTAAGACAATACGTAGTATGGCAACACAAGAGATGGTCCTAGGATTACCAGATATCAGCGAAGTGAAACAAATGTGCGACTCATGTCTCGTTGGAAAACAAACACGAAACAGTTTTCCTTCGGCAACTCAATACAAATCAAAGCAAGCCCTAGAGTTGTTACACGCTGATCTCTGTGGTCCGATTACTCCATCAACCTTGGCGCAAAACAAATATATCTTTGTCATTATAGATGACAATACGAGATTCATGTGGTCCATATTACTCAAAGATAAAGGAGAAGCCTTTGAGAAATTTAAAATTTTCAAAGCACTTGTAGAGAAAGAAGTAAGCAAAGCAATTGTAACCCTCAGAACAGACAGGGGAGGGGAGTTTACATCAAGGGAATTCTCTGAATATTGCAGTAAACATGGCATCAAAAGGCACTTAACAGCACCGTACACCCCTCAACAGAACGGTGTTGTTGAAAGAAGGAATCGAACACTAATGGAAATGACGCGAAGCATGTTAAAAGCTATGAGAGTTCCGAACTATATGTGGGGTGAGGCAGTTCGACACGCAACATATTTGATCAATCGAGTTCCTACCAGAGCTTTAAGAAACCAAACTCCTTATGAATGTCTCAAAGGAAGAAAGCCAAGCATTGGACATATAAGAGTTTTTGGTTGCTTAGCTCACGCCAAGATCGACTCTGCTCTACTAAGGAAACTCGACGATAGATCACAGTGCCTTGTTCATCTAGGTATAGAACCTGGATCGAAGGCCTACCGACTATATAACCCAAGCACCAGAAAAATAGTAGTGAGTCGCGATGTGAAGTTTGAAGAAGAAAAATGTTGGAATTGGAACGAAGGAAAGGAATCTGATTCTGGCATGTTTCACATGACGTGGGGTTCAAGTATAGACGAAGGAAAGGGACCAATTGTTATCTCACATGAAGAAAATACAGAGGTTGAAACAGAAGCTGGAACAGAAACTGAAATAGAAACAGAAACAGAGCAACACGAAACAGAGCCTGAACATTAAAGATTTCAAAGCCTCAATGTCGAAGCAGTTTGAGATGTCTGATCTAGGCTTATTGACCTACTATCTAGGTATTGAAGTAAAACAGAGCTCAACCGGAATCATAATCAAGCAAGAAGCATACGCTAGACGTATACTAGAAGAAGCACGATTGGCCGACTGTAATCCAAATAGCATCCCAATGGAGTTCGGTTTACAACTCTCCAAGGCCATGGAAGAACCGGAGATTGATGCTACTCAATACCGAAGGAGGATTGGATGCTTAAGATATCTTATGCATACTAGACCTGACATGGCGTTTTCAGTTGGCATTCTAAGCAGATATATGCAATCTCCACGAGAGTCACATGGAAACGCATTAAAGCAAGTGTTGCGTTATCTACAAGGAACTCTTGGGCATGGTCTTGAGTTCAAGCGAGGAAGAACACAGAAACTTGTAGGCTTCAGCGACAGTAGTCACAACACGGACCCGGACGATGGCAGGAGTACAACAGGTTACTTGTTCTGTTTAGGAGATACACCAATAACGTGGTGCTCTCAGAAGCAAGACACGGTAGCTTTGTCATCCTGCGAAGCCGAATTCATGGCTGCAACAGAAGCGGCTAAACAAGCTATCTGGTTACAAGACCTGCTAAGTGAAGTAACAGGAAAAGAGACGGAGAAGACACTGATTTTTGTCGACAACAGATCAGCCATATCGTTGGCTAAGAATCCGGTCTTTCACCGTCGAAGCAAACACATCCACAAAAGGTTTCATTTCATTAGAGAATGTGTTGAACGCAACCTCATTGACGTTGAACACATACCAGGATCAAGGCAAAAGGTAGATATCCTAACAAAAGCTCTAGCAAAGATTAAGTTTAAGGAAATGCGAGAGATGATTCAAGTTCAAGACTTTCTAGAAGATAGCTTGAAGCTTAAGAGGGAGAATGTTGGATAAGCTTCAGCAATAGCTTGGGAAACAAGTTATCCATAAAAAAAAAGAAAAGATGGATAACTAAAGACTACTAGATTTAGGATTAAGTTAAGTTTCCTAAATCATGATGTAATAGGAAAAGTTAAGAGTTCTATTACCTATATATGGAGAGCTCAATGTAAGGTGATCTAAATAAGAAAGAAAGATAAGAAAGATTAATAAGAAAAAGCAAAAGTTCTTGTTAAACATACGTTCTATACACACACATACGAATTCTATTCACGATAAGGACTGCGTGGAGGAGATGAAGGACACTGTCGACGAGCTCAAGCAAGCGATGGCCGAGTTGAAGAATCTTAACGGTAGAGGAGTGTCAAAGGAGCATCTAATGAACGTGAAGACGTGGGTGAGTGCGGCGTTGACAGACGATACTACGTGTATGGACGAGTTCGAGGAAGGGGAAGTGAATGAGGAGACGAAGAAAAAGGTGGAGGAGGTTGTTTATGAACTTTCAAAGATTACAAGCAATACTTTGGATCTTATTACCAATTATCTACGTTACTAAACTATTATATTAAAACTTCATTTCTTCGCATGTGCATGTGCATGTGTACGTTTTCGTTTCCTTTCTATGTCATATTGACAATCAAATAAATTTCAAGTTTTCACAAAGCATGTGTAACGTTTCAGAATTACTCGAGTTTTCACAGTGTGCATTTGAAGTTGAAGTATTAATACTTTCCAAGAAGATTAAAAGTTTTATGCATGTTTTAGACTTTACGAATGTGTGTTGTTCACATGGCAGTCTCAAATGTAGATGATGTTATATGGCAGTCTCAAAGCCTATGTTTTGGACGTTTGGTACTTCATTAGTTTGATACTGTTAAATTCGTTATGACAGTAATAAAATAGTAACAGACAATAGACCAAGATATGGTGGACTTTTTAGGCAATGTCTTCTGAGTGAAAAGCGCAAGAAAGTAACATCTTTAAATACTGGATTAGAAAAGTCGATTGATATGAGTTGACTATATATCAAACATATGGATCAGCATGTTGAAAGGATACGTATTCCATATCACATGATGAACGGTTCAGTTTGTTGAAGGCCTCCCAGCTTCATTTGAACTAAATGCATGATTAACCTTAGTCTCTTAGGTGGAGTTTTTAATTTTGCCAAGACACGTTTCTTAGCTTTTAATTAAGAAACTAAGAACTATCTCTTTAAATAAGAGACATAAAAACGTCTCTTATCCAAAAAATATAAATTAAAAAATGTAAAAAAGTAAAAAATCAAATCATAAATGAAAAACTCCACCCTAAGAAACCAAAGTTAATCATGGTCTAAGGTTCATTCATTTCAAAAATCTGGAGCGCTAAAATACAAATTAGATAAAGAAAGCAACGACTTGACGGCAAGCTCGCTCATGCTCAAGGAAGAGTGTTGATTCGGTCACCAAGTACATATGACATAGTTTGATTTGCATTTAATATCTTAGAGCATGATTATCCGGGTTTCTTAGCGGGTTTCTTAAGCGTGAACAGTGTAAGGATCGGTTATAAAAGTTATGAATTAAGGATCGATCCTTAAGAGTTTCTTACACTGTGCGCGTACGTGGCGGCCCGCGATTGGTTTTTTTTTTAATTTTTTTATTTTTATTTTTTTTTAAATCCCTAAGAAACCCGGGTGGGTTTCTTAGGGATAATCATGGTCTTAGGACGAAGCGAGTTGCATTCGTATTGTAGAGAATATGTGACCTCACCTGACATAATCGAATATGTAACCTTATCAGCAAAAAAGACGAGCTATTTTTTATCTCATTCAAACCATCCCGTGATTATAAAAAGAAAGTCTTGTCGACCGAACTAAAAGACCTACTTTTCTCTCAATAGATCATAAAGAGAGATTTTAAAAAGATAACTTAGCAATCTCGATTTTTATCGTATAACAAGCTCAATTCTAATATCGAACTCACTAATTTCTTTTCGATCCCGATTTACTTCTAATATAAATAAGATTCCAACTTGCATTGTCCCTTAATCATCTCTTAAACATTCATTAATTAATATCCCAAACTCGCTATTCAAAACAGTTGGGCCATTTGCAGTTGACCTTAGGACTTCTCCACTAATTAGGAGGAAGGATCTCGTAGATTTATCTAATGATCAACAAGCATGAGTCTAAACTGATAAAAATATGACACGTTGTTCAACTTGGAGCTACCGGTCTCAAAATCCCGACAAACTATGCGCTCTTCATGGCCCATAAAACCTCTTTTTATTTAAATCTTTGTCCGAAAACTTTTATAAAGCTATATTTTGTTAACTTATAATTCGACAAGCTTTATTAATGTTTCGTTTTCTTCTTTTTTAGGTCACATCGTTATTCACGCTTTCTATTATCTTTTTGAGGACATTGTTGGGCCAAACGCATCAGCCCTTCAGGCCTATCGGCTCTACTGCAATCACGAACACAGATGAAGATTGCAAAATACTCGTCATGGCTTACAAATCTATGTAATTCACCAATCAAACATCAAAATCAACAGCTTCAAACTATATAGACCTTACATGATATAACAATGTGGCACAAGGGAAACTGATATGACTCAGAACCAAACCAAAACACATTCTTTGAAACACACACTACAAACCAAATCCAAGAGTATAAAACTCAAGTCGCCAAGACCAAAGACCTTTGCAATATTTTTCAATGCTTAGAAGCATAGACATTGATCAAAGCCAAGGCATTACTAGTATCTTGCGCCACACGCACAATGTGTGCTCTGATTAAGCTTTTCAGCTTCCCATCCATGTCTTTCCCTCCAAACCCATCGAGACAAGTGGTCTCATCTGTCAGCGCCGCGCTTGTCCACGTCCTAACATTGCTCAAACAGAACCAGAAGTCTTCTTTGCTTTCTCCTTCCTCCAGATTCTTCAACTCCTTCAGTGACTTGCTCAACCTGTCAACAGTATCTCCCATCTCTTCTACACAGTCCAGCACAGCCTCGTGCTGCCTCTTTGTGATGCCTTTATCAGTCATGTCGGAGATATAGTTTTTGGCTGACTTTGCTCGTGCCATGCTAACGGCTAGCGCTGTCTCGGCTAGCTGAAGTGGTCGTTTCTTGATCTCGCTTGCGTATGAAGACAGAGACTCAAAACATAGTTTCGGGTACGTTGCTGTCTCACAAGAGGCTTTAATGAACTCTGTATCTTCACTAGTTTCCTCTCCAAGGTTTCTTGCCATTGCTATTGCTGCAGTGGACACATACAGAACAAAGAGAATCAGAGAAAGATCTAAACATTTCGCCATTCTAGGTTGCTTTAACAGATAAAAGTGAGAGTAGCAGCAAAAGACTTCATGGATTTATAGAGAGAGTCTTGGAGCATGTCCATCCGCAACAACCCTTTAGGGGTTCTTATTTTTTTTTTTGTATGATTTAAAAAAAATTTAAAAACGAACCAATCGTGGACCGCCACGTGTCAGTGGAACCCACAAAACAGTGCAAAAATCAGTTCTTAGTTGAAAATTTTAGAACCGGTTCTTAAAAAAGTGGTGGAGCTTGCCACTATTGTTAAGAACCCCTTAAGAATTTTTTTACGGAGGTGGTCTTAGAGCATGCGCAGCAATAAGCTCTCATGCAGTACCTCATCATAAAATATAATACAATAATGATTTATAATTATAAATTTATTTCTTTTAACAAAAAAACTAGCGAATCGATTCTTTGTGAAGAAGTGAGAAGGAAAGCTAAAGAAACTCTACTTTCATACACATGTCACCATAGGAGTGGTTAAAGTCTTTCTAATTAACTTACATACACCTTGATTTTAAATAGTAAATCATTTGTTTATATGTTTATATTTTTTATTTTTTTACTCTTTAGAAATCATAAAATAAAATTATCTTTCTATCAAGTACCATTATGCATATTAAAATTATATATAAATATTAATTTATAATTTAAATGAAAAACCATTTATAGTTTATTATTAATAATTGTAGACATTAATCTATAATGCTAAATTCGTAAGTTTAGTTATAAAACATAATAGTAAAAAAAATTGGTATTTAAATGATAAAGTTTTAAAGAAAATCAAAATATAAATATTTTGCTCTATAAAAAGCTATTGTCTTCATTTTATTATACACCAAACTTTCATATTTCTTTGCTTTCATGGCTTCAAACCAACCATTTGTATTCTCTTCAAATTTCACAGATCTTCTCAATGATCAACAAGAACAAAATTCTTCAAATCCTTCTTTTGTTTCAAACTCTTTCCAAATGAATTTCTCAGAATTTTCACAACATAGCACCCAATATAGTAATATGGGTGTAGAACGTGATGATCCAAACCAAGTTCAGACCACAACTACTAATACTCAAAGAGAAACAAGACGCAAATGGAATCCGGCTGAAGACGTCGTTCTCATTAGTGCATGGCTTAACACTAGCAAGGATCCTATTGTGGGTAATGAACAAAAAGCTGATGCTTTTTGGAAACGTATTGCTGCATATTATTCAAGAAGTCCTGCAGTAGCAAATATGTCAAAGAGACCATGGAACAATTGCAAGCAGAGATGGCAAAAAATAAATGACAGTGTATGCAAGTTTGTTGGATGCTATGATCAAGCTTTGAGTCAACGAACTAGCGGCCAATCTGAAGACGACGTTATTCAAGTAGCATACCAATTCTACTACAATGATTATAATATTAACTTCAGCCTCGAGCATGCATGGCGGGAGCTTCGACATGATCAAAAATGGTGTAGCTCTTACATCTCCCAAAGCTCACAAGGTAATGCAAGCTCAAAAAGAACAAAGGTAAATGAAGGTGGCACATATTCTTCAAGTTCTAATCCAGAGAGTCCTCTACATCCAGATGTGGAGGAGCAAGCTATGCATCGTCCTCTTGGTGTGAAATCATCAAAACGCAAAGGAAAAAAAATTGCTAATAAGACAATGTCATTAGAAGAAAAGGAGGCCAGTTCACGTTCAAGACTTGAAACCTTGTGGGAGCTAAAAGAAAAAGACATAGCAGAACGCAACAAACTATCGAAGATGGAACTTCTTAGTCGTCTTCTTGCAAAAACTGAACTTACAGAAAAAGAAGAAGCTTTGAAAAACAAACTCATTGATGAGATGCTTTAATATTTATGACTTTCTTGTTGTCTAAGTTACCTTATTTGTAGTATCTAAATTTCAATGTACGTTCGGTTTATTGACATGAAGTAAGATTTAAGTTTAATACAGATTCAGCTAATGCATACCCATGAACTAAGCTAAATTTAGTTTAACATAATTCAACTTTAATATTGACATAAACAACTAAATTCCTACCCATGACATTTTACAAGGTCAAGCTCCAAAGGTGAATTATCTTGTCAATGGGCGTCATTACAAAATGGGTTACTATCTCACCGATGGAATATACCCACCTTGGGCCACATTTATCCAGTCCATCCGGCTCCCTCAAGATCCTAAAGCGTCATTATTTGCTCAACGTCAAGAAGCTGTTCGTAAGGACATCGAGCGTGCGTTTGGGGTCTTACAAGCTCGATTTGCCATTATAAAAAATCCAGCTCTTTTGTGGGATAAGAAGAAAATAGGAAAGATCATGAGAGCATGTATCATATTGCACAATATGATCATTGAAGATGAACGAGATAACCACACTCAGTATGATGTCTCTCAATTCTTACAAACACACGGTAATGAAAGTGCACAGGTGGATTTTACTTACTCAACGAATCTACCTACTAATTTGAGCAACATTCTCCAAAATCGTACTCAGCTTCGGGATAGAGGTATACACCACCAATTAAAAGGTGATTTAGTTGAGCATATATGGCAAAAGTTTGGAACATCATCAAACGAAGATTGTAGTTGATTCTTAATCATGTTTTATATATTCAGCATTTTAAGTTTATTTTCCATAATTTTATGATGTGTAATTTTTATGTTTGATAATTATATTTATGAATATGTGCAACTCTTTATTATTGTTAATGTATTCTATTATTAATACTAATTAAAATTATTAATACTTAAACTATTGTATATTGGTTAGTAATGATAATATAAATAATCGTAAACATAAATATAGTATATAAATAAATAAATTTAATGATGTAATTTAATATAATTTATATACATTAATAAAAAAATTATAGTTTAAATATAATTTAAAAGAACTACTTTAACTAAAACTATTCTACAATATCAAACTATAATCAAAAATAATAATATTATATTAGTAAGAATTTTTAGTGAGTATCTCATCAATGGGGATACAAATTAACATAAGTCTCTCAAATTAAAAAACACAAAAAATATTAATTTTATATTAATGAGAGACTTAATGGATCTCTCATCACTAATGATGCTCTTAGAATGTTCTAGAAAATAAAATTTAAAAACTATGAGAAAAAACTGGAGTTAGTTGAAAAGTTAATAAATGTAAAGCAATAAGAGAGGATAAGCTGGAACAGTTTGTCTTGACCTACAGTGTTTTTAATTGCATCACATTATCTTATGATTCTTTTTAGACAACATTTTTGGAACCTAGCTTTCTACATATGCAAGTGGTGGGTCCTAAAGCACGTGAGGAATGACTAAAACCCATGTTACTAAGCGATATTGGTCACGAGATATGTATATATGGCTTTTCATTCGAATAATGCAGCTGAAAACAGTATAATCTGACGCTGGTTTTTCAAGTCAAATCTTGCAAAAAGACAACCCACGAGGATCTATAGACATTACAAATCACTTCGAACAGCTAAAACAATCAGACGCGTTCACACTCACGTGATTCTTTTCTCTATGAACAAACATATCACCTGTTTGTGTAAAGATAACATCATATATGCTGATTTAAGAAAGATAAGCTGTATGTACCTTTGAGTAGAACCAGTTACTATGTCTTTTTAACAATGTCGCCGCATCTTCTATACATATCAACAAGAGCATTGAGCACATAGACATCGTATCACAAACCTTCCTTAACCAAATCATGGTGAATTGCTTCTCCAGTATCAATATGGATAACAAAAGCTTGCTCTGTGAACTATACTTACCATCTTCTATTTTTCTCAGTTTTTTTTCTTTAGTAACGGGTCCTTTGTAATGTTTTTAAACTAGTCATGTATCAATTAATAACATGTATGAAATCATTTGCATTCTAAGGTCCTGAACGGTGTCTTAGTGACACCAAATAAGAAATTGCTTTCTGCTGACCACATCCTTAGTTTTGTTTACTGTGGAAACTCTGCTGGGATGAGGCTTTTAAGTGTTTCTTGTTCATCACTATCGACCTTTGCTATCCATTCGCAGATAATAGGATTCACCTCCTGTGGGTTCTCGTCGTGGGGACAGTGACCTGTACTTGCAATTCAAACTTGAAGAGTCAAAGAAGAATGATATAGACTCTTTAAGTATATAGTATTAGTTTGTTTTACCTGCATTGACTTTTTTAATCACCATTCCTGGACAAAACTCCTTCAATAAGGCCACTTTCTTCTGCGGATCCGATATGGGATCTTTCATTCCCTAAGACACATCAATGAGACTAATGAAATATTGATCATGTGATACCTAAGTTATAAGGATCCAATAAATGTCAGATATCTTGGTACCTGTATTACTAGAGTTTTTTCCTCAAACCCTTTGAGAAGATAGTTCAAAGGAAGTGAAAGATCAAAGCCGAATATACTTTCCAGGACCCTAACCACACCTGGATCTTGGGACTGTTGTGTTTCGTTAAGGTAAATGTCACTATCATCAATATTTAACTTGTAGAAACTAATGCAAACAAAATGCCAAAACAAAAAGGATACTGCTCTTAGCATTTCAGTGATCAAAAACTCATCAGCTCTCTCAGGTTTCTGCATCATAAACAAGCAGTTGAGTACCCCCCAGATAACTATAAACAAGATCATCATATTACTTACAACTGGATAGCAATCCTTTAATAGCTTTTTGACATTGAATCGTAGGAACAAGAGAAGAAGCCGAGCACCAAGCTGTGCACCAAATGGAACTCTCCTTTCCTGAAAACCAAACAGTATGGTGTGTGTGTGAGATAATTACTTAACAATTTGAATTCCTGAGCCAAAACTCAGCTAGATATTCATGCACTTAAATTTTTACATACAATAGTTTTTGGGAGAGGAGAGTATCCAGGTATCACATTGCCAGCACTGTTAACAAGGACAACGGACTTAACCAAGTCTGGCCAAAGAAAGGCCATTAATGCAACGAAATAACCTGACAAATGTCAAAACATATGGACACAACTAGATGAGTATCACAATAACAGTTGTGCCCTTTATAGTACAGCTCGGTAAGTAAGGGTGCATACCACCGATTGAGTTCCCTACGCAATGTGCTGGTTCTCCAACCACTTCAATCATAAAGTCTCGCAGCAATTCTGACCATAAGAGCTCGGTGTAAATGATGTTTGGCTTCTCTGATTTTCCAAACCCCAAGACTGTGATGGTCCATACTCGGTTTTTGCTGTTTACTATGCTGTCTATATTGTCACGGTAATGCTCCAGAAAAGCACCAAATCCATGAACAAGGAGAACAGCAGGGCCTTCATTACCAGCCACTGTGTACTGAAACAAGGAAGTGCGGTTACAAAAAAGACCAATGTAGGCCATTGGAGTTGTATGAGTAAACTATCAGATACCTGAATAAGATAGCCTTTCCATCTCCAAATCCTTACAGAGCGTTTGTTATCATCAGTCATCTCTTTATTTAGAGCCATAAGTGAATACCACTGCCAAAAAAGACCAAACAGCTTCAAAAGGAGCATACAAAGCGTAGAGAAAATCAGGCATGTGACTCTTTGTACCTCCATAGAGCATACAGCATCAGTTGCAGCAGTCACTGTAGAAGCTGAGTATCCAAATGGAGAAATAAATCCAGCATTCCTTTCTTTTTCGTATTCGATTGCTTCATAGTGAACCCTTCTTCTGGATACAATACCAAGACAGAGGGCAGGTCCAAAAAGTTTGAAAAATGAAGCTCCGGGCCTAGTCTCCGCATCACGAAGCCTTGCATGAACCCTGGTCAGTATCCAAAACCAAGGCTGATCACTCTTCAAAACACACATAAGATTAACCAAAAGGGAAATAGCATAAAAATTAGTGGATACCACGTACTCTTGCCAGTCATCTCTACTTGTACCCTCCAGGTACCTCAAGTATCCTGCTAAGGCATTCAGTACAGCCTCAGTTCCACCTCCAACAGTATCTCTATTCCTCGTGATAAAAGCAGAGTTCTGCACCTTCTTCCCTGAACTTCCATCAAGATCTGTCTCCATATCGCTCCCCTTCAAGTTCCTTTTCATTAATACTCCTTGGGCGGATTCATGTCTCATTTCCCTCCAGCTCTTTTCTTTCTCGCATAAGCTTTCCTTCATATAGTCCTTCAGGTCATCAAGTGTTGGCAAAGAACCTGAAGCATGTTTCATTTACAATATTCACACAAATCAGATGTTTCAAGAAACTACTCAAGCAAGAGAAAAGCTTATATACCCCACTGCAGTTCACATTCTGGAGATGACAGTCTTGCTGCAGGAGCTGGCACAGTTACAGGCACCTTTAGTTTCTTAAACTCTTCCCAAGAGTGTGGCAGACCCGACAAACTCTAGAGAACCAAAAAAAATGTATCACATAAGTAACTAATTCACAATCTAACATTGCAAGGAGAGCAAATAACATTACTTGAGTCTCATATAAAGGAGTACTCCACACAACAACCCTCGGTGATTCTCCAGGGAACGAAACGCCATCCATTTTCTTCTTAACAGCCTCCAAAACCTCACACAGATGGTGTTCTACCTCTTCTTCCACAAAGACAAATGGATCTCGGACCTGTTACAACCCATCAAGTACTGTAACCAATGTTCAAGAAATCGCTAGACATTTTATATGAGATTAATGATTAGCAGCGGTCTAGAAAAATCGTTTTGTTTAGGTTGATTTGCCTATCAGGACGCTTAGACCAATTTTTAGAACACGAACTGTAACTAATGGTTATCTTGTCTGAAAACTGTGAAAAAAATTGCTCAACTAAAACCCGTGTAATTTACCTCTTTAACAAGTTCTTCAATCACATTCTCTGCATTACCGTATCTGAGCATAAGATTTGAACCTTGCTTCTTCAAGGAACTTCTCAGCTCTTCCAATGCTATAATAGCTAGCTCTAGAGTCTCCGTTGTGTATCCTACATACAAGCTATTGGATTAGATAACCATCACGTGGAAACTGAGTGGTAATAAGCTAAAAACGAATCATAGACTCATCAGCCAACTCACGCGAGAGAATGCGACGATCGAGGACGTAGAGAGGTACAACAGCTCCGTGTTTGGACGCGGCGAGGAGGCCAGGGTGGTCATCAACACGAAGGTCTTGCTTGAACCACACAACCGCCGTGGAAGATAAACAGCATCTGCAACGGTGGATACGGTGATCGGCGGGGATGTGATTCAGTCGGAGACGGTGAGGGAGGAAACGCGGGAGAGAGAGAGAGGCCATGAGGAAGGTGGAAGAGCAGAGTGATCAGTGGATCAGTAGTTTCCATGAAACTGGAAAGCAAAGAGAGATAGAGAGCAGTTGTGGTGGAAGATTCGTTACAAGTGTGTGGTAATGGTTATGCTCACAGACACTTGTTCATACAGATAAACAGTTAGCACTCAAAACGACATAATACTACTTCACTTTTTTGTCAACTGATATATCTAGGCTATATGCTAACTCTTTCTTTCAAAATGCATATATGTTTTGTATATATAAGAATTATTAACATAAATAGTCACTTTACTAGTTTTTATTACACTAAAAAGCATATATTGGGTTATCAAAACACTTTTTAATGGTTAAAGACTAATTTCTCTCTCAAAAAGCGAAACTAGAGATGAGTATTTAAGTAAAGTGACATTTGTTTTTGGTTGGGTTGGTTAGAACGTTCAAATTTTGAAAAATAAAAGGATGGGGTAGTGGACACGAGACCAAGTTAAATTTAATTCATAACTAAATTTTGACCCGTCTTTGAAAAGGCGGTTATATTTTTTGTATATTAAAAATTATATATAAAATATTTTCATTTTCATTTTTTAAAAATAGAAAGTATTTTGATTACCTTTTTTAAATATAGCATATTCTGATTACCATATTCTGTTGAATTTGTTATATTTAGGTAATATATAAAAGATTATGAGTATAGATGGATAATTGAGTAATATGAATAATTATAAATATCCGCTTTTAATTAAATGGTACCATAAATTATGCAATACACTAACAAATTTGAAACAGTTCAAAAGTTAAATGACAACTTTCAATGATAGATAAATTTAGGACTATGTTTTAATAGAGTAGATTTACATTAGACCTGTAAATAAGTAAAAGTTTTTTTTGTTACGGTTCGAAGACATCGAAGTTCCTTCCCGACGACAAATAAATGGCGGCAGAGACGCGAGAAAGATATAATGATGACGATAATGAAGCAAGACGGAAAGGAGAAGCCGAGGGTTAGTGATATCTCTCGATTTTGATGAGTTTTAGATTCATATTTTAGTTTATTATTATCATTTTAGGTTGCATTTAGGTCTTTATATTGCATATGTATACATAATTGCATTTGATATGGTTTGGAATGCACAATTGGAAGTTTTGGGCAAAAATCAAAGATTAATTGCACTTTATGGAGTTTTTTGTTTAGTAATTGGCTCGGATTTAGGGTTTTAATCTGTTTTTGGTTTCGATTTTGCTAATCGTTTGGATGTGTTGCAGATGAGACTCAACACAAGGAAGTGGTGAATGAGACTGTTCTAACGCGTTCGTTTGCGAGGGACATGTTTCCGAGCAGGAGGCTCAATTATTACTCATCGTTGGAGTACCTTCTGGTTGTGAAGGATGTGCTTGAAGATAGTCAAGAGATGGAGAGGCTGTTGGGTTTATGCTTTGGTGATCTTTTTAGGTTGTCTGCGAGAAGGTATGCGTTCTCGGTGAAACTAATTCTTATGAGGCAGTTGATAACTAAGAAGAAGTTTGAATTGTGGTCTTTGTTTGGTGTAGACCTACTAAGGTAGGTTGTAGTTTGTAGGTTGTACACTTCATTATGTGGTGTACATGTGTACAATGGTAAATGATGTTTGTGTTGTACATGTGTGCATAATCTCATAAATTTATTTATTCTTTTGTTGTTATGCATTTTAGGTTGCAGCAGACTTTGCTACCGATGATGGAGTGGGGGGGAGAAAGAGGAGGGTTGGAGAGTACGGGACAGTGATATTTTTGATCGTAAAGTGGTCAACATGGTTTAGTAAATTGTTCAATTTGCCCGTGAAAAAGTGTACAAATCTAAGGAAACTAGTTCATGCACGAATATTATCAAAGAGATCTATATAAACAACAAAGCATAGATACAAGTAAAGTAGACAACCTAGCTATGAAAATAGTTAGCCATGTACAGAAAATATTAAGATACATGAGATGATGTACATCTGTAAAACAAATGGAATTGATAAGTAATAAGTACATGGAAAGGCATAAGAAACCACATTTTGCAGTCTTGGTAGAACAATGTACACATTATTCGATGTACATGTGTACTTGAAAATTATAATGAACAAGTGTATATATTTTAAGAACTCAAGAAAGTTATCTACACATGTTAAGTTTTATCTAAACTTCAACATTATAATAGTTGCTTACAAAAAATGCAAATTTCATGTGTACAACAAAATTAAAGCAGATATGTATTGTGTACAACAATAAATGGAACGACTTCAAATCTATAAAGCGACGTCAAGTACACAAACAAACACACAAAAACTTGAAAGATAAATCTTTGTAGGAAATGCTTTGTAACTTGAGAAGCCTTTGTATGTATATTTATCAAGCTATCAATGTATCAATATATACACTATTTGTGTGTTGTACATGTGTACATGTATGTGAATCAAAAAATGGTAGTTGTAGATGAGAAATGAACAACATATCATTTTTATAATGAGGTTGCATACATATGGTTGATACATATGGGTGGATTGCGGGTGTTGAATCGAAAGGATAGAAATTATAATTCGTATTTTGTGTCATCACTTCTCTTTGTTTCTCTATGTCTTTGATAATTTTCTTTCATCTCATGATATTCGAACCTAAGGAAATAAACAAAATATACATTGGAGAAGTGATTATTATTAGAACAATATGGCATCTTGATCTTTGTCAACCAATCTATTTAAAGGGACTATGAACATTTTTATCTTTTGTTGGAAATGAAGATCTGTAAACATAATATACTAATGATAATAATGATATGTCGTGTTTAATGCATATGTTAATATTTGTTAATTAGTATGCATGAAAATATTTTGAATTATTGTATATTTTGTTATATCGTGTACACATATACATTTTGAAGGTGTCCACATGAAGGTGTACACATATATATTTTGCTATATCGTGTCTCAGAAACAAAATTTCAGTAGATATTAACAGGTTAGTGTTTAAAAAGCCAAAATAACTGAACCAGATTTCATAATGTTCATATCTCTAAAACCAAAAAATTAAAAATCTACAAAACTCGACTCTTACAGAACCAAACGGCCAAGCTTAGACAGTACAATGAAGATAAGTAAATAGATGCCTCTGAACATGTTAAGGTATCATCGATCATGATAGGAACCTCTGAAATTGATCGCAATGATCAAACCTTTATTGGTCAGTAGTAATGCATAGGCTTGGTAAGTTATATCCTTTCTAAACCTTAGTTGATCATTTTAAATTTTCCTTTAAGTTTTTAAATTTATATATTGAATGATACGATGATCTGTCTTGCGTCATAATTACAGAAGATCTGATTCACGTCCTTATTACATGGCCATCATATGATTCATATCACATCACGTGCCACCTTGCTTAAACACCGGAATGAAGTTTATTTGGTCACCAAAAGAAAAACTTCTTGATTGTTAATTTGGTATTAGTTAGAGACTCCAGGGTTTGAAAATTATTATATACTGAGAGAAGTAGATGGTCATGTGATCTTGAATCAGCCATGTGTTGCAAGTTATGATAGCTTCTTATTATAAAGTTACAATTGTCTACGCTACAATATAATGAGTAGAGGGAAATGAGACTAACATACATACGTGTTTATAAGGTCATTCGCATTAAAGAGTATTTCAAAGAAAAATTTCACCAAAAATAATAATAACAAATTTAGGAGTTTTTTCATAACTTTGAAAGGTTCATGTGAAAGTTTTCATTGCACATACTATGAATCTTTCAAAATTTAGAGAAACTCTTTTATAAAAATATTATTATATTTGATGAGAAATGTTTTTTTGATAGACTTCTAATACAGCTATCCTAAATGATCTGGGAGAAATTCAACAAACAGAATCAGATGTCACATGGGTTGAATAATAAACTAAAATGACACAAAAATTAAGCTTTAATTTTTTTTTAAAAAACTAAGCTTATTATATGGTTACCGTTCAAACCAAAATTAATAGCTGTTTTGAAAAACAAAAAGATTTATTATTTATGGTTGGTTAGAATATATATATATATATTTGAGTTTTTGGTTCTTGGTCAACTCATGCTATTAATTACAATGATTGGTCCAAAGCTGACTTCTATAGCAAAAAGCGTGATTTTTAATTGGTCCGGTTAAAACTTGATTTATATTACTTTGGTTGTTATCGGTTATTGGTTTTTCTAGTCTTTGGTTCTTGATCAACTCATGCTATTAGTTATCTCTGGTTTGATTATTTATAAAGTATTTTCATATGTTTTTGTCGAATAGAGTTATACGGCATTGTCGAATTATTAAATTTGTTGAAATGAAGCACGGATGTGTATGTGGCAATTATTTATTCTTATAATTTTATATATGGAAATGTAATTGATTATTCAATTGTTTTTTACGTCAGCTTGATATGTTTGACTAATAATCTTGCTTCAATCATGTTGATAACAGCTAGACTCATTTAATATTTTTAGCGTTTTCTGTTTATTAGAAAGAATATTGATAATCGTTAATGTCGATTGATTCTAGTATATAATTATAATTTATTATTATTTGTGCATTTTAAATTTTTTATTTGCAATTAATATATGTATTCTCATATTTAGTTAAATTGCAAAAGATATTTTGTATATTGATTTTTAATTAGTATATTAATTAATAAATAAAATTTGATATTTAGTCATGTTCAGATATTTTTTTAAAACAGTTCGGATCAGATTTCGATTTTTTCTGTTTGAGTTAAAATATGAACTTCGGTTTGAGATAAAACCGTCTAGGCCTAGGCTAAATGGTATATTATTGTAAATGATTTTTTACTATGATTGTCATTGTAGATCATAATGAATGGAAAATACAGAAGTAAAGAGCATTGTGTGGTTATGAATCCAGAGAAGGAGAGATTTTATGTGGCGATGTTTCACAATATAGAAATGGGTAAAGAAGTTGGTTGAGAAGTCTTGTTGAAAGGCAGAAGGCTGTGTTGTTCAGAAGTGTGACCACCAAAGAGTATTTGAAGGTCTTGTTGAGTCGAGAGGTCGTTGGTAAAGCTTTCCTCGACGTTTGGAGAATCTAAAGGGACCAAATGAACAGTCTTCTCCGACAGTTCCGGTTGTATAATAGGACGAGAAGAGGTGGTGATAAGTTTGGTACTGATTTGATGGCGAGAGAAAATGTTCCATGTTTTCAAGATGAACTGGCCAGAATGTGTGTTAAAAAGTCATACCTTAAAATGTGTAAGTAATGTTTTCATTTGTTTTCCATTTCTATTCAATAAAAAATAATGCAATTTTTTTGTTTGATTCAGTTTTTCAACAATTGTTTGTTCGATGGAAAAACATTGTATGTGAAAAAAGTGAAAATCTACACATGGTACCTAAAACAAAAACCATCATCTTCTTTTGTAGAGAGAACAATTGAATATATTGATGTACATCACAAAAGATTGTGTAATTTAGATTTTGTTCAAACTATATAATTTGGAAAAGAATAATTTCTAAGTTAATTCAGAACATGTGGGGGATAAGTAGTTTTTACCACTCAAGTAATTCAGCTAATAAATACTGAAAAAGCTATAACTAAAATATTAAGGTATATATATATATAAGTTATGGGCTACTTTCAACAATTAATTTTAATGGATAATATCTCATCATATGGTAATTTAGGTTAATTATTAAAGGTGTGTTATGAGATTTAATTGTCATATCATCAAAATGAATGAGTTAAAGCATGTGAATTAAGATGAGGTTTGGCGGCAATTCTATCTAAATCACTGGATATCCCAAGAAATAGGTTAAAAGATACAACTAAGTCAAGCTAAACCTGTTCAAAGCGGTGTAAGACTTTGGTCTATACCCAGTTCCTACGATGATTAAACAGTGCTACATATAAAGAATAGAGGATAAACGTTTGCTTTTAATGATTTGTGTCCGTTGTTTTGAAATATGAATGAATTAGTACATGATACTTTTCTAAACAAACCTAATGGAAAGTCACCTTGTGAATTAAATAGAGTTGTTTCTAGGAGAATGAAAGAATGTTACATTCTTTAAGTTCACTCATGATTAACTAGAATTGTTAACAGTTAAAATGATCACAATAGAAAACCTAATCTATGAAAATATAAAACTGTATTTTAGCTATTGTCTAGATTTACATCAAAACCCAAGTGATTCAAGATATCATGTTCACTACCTAACCGAGTAAATCGGATAGCTACTAACAATAATTGGTTCAAGACTACCTTCTATGGTTTTAGTTTCTCCGGCAAAAAGCGTGATTAATAATTAATCCGGTTCAAACCTGGTTTATATTACCTTGGTCTTTATTGGTTATTAATTTTTGTGGTCGTTGGTTCTTAGTCAACTCATGCTATTAGTTATCTCTTGTTTGATTATTTATAAAATATATTCATATGTTTCTATCGATTAGAGTTATACGACATTGTTGAATTATTAAATTTGTTGAAATGAAGAACGTATGTGCATGTGGCAATTGTTTATTCTTATAATAAAATTTGGAAATATAATTGATTGTTGAGTTGTTTTTAACGTGAGCTTGATTCGTTTGACTAATAAACTTGCTTCAATCTCGTTGATAACAACTAGACTCATTTAATATTTTCAGCGTTTTCTATTTATATTTAAATTTTTATTGCAATTAATATATGTATTCTCATATTTTATTAAATTGCAATAGATTTTGGTTTATTGATTTTTAATTAGTATATTAATTAATAGATAAGACTTTTGATTTCTTCTGATTGATCAACGATATACGTTACCTAGTAATGGTGTTGTAGTTTGGACAATATATAACTTATTGTCTGTGCTTCCCACATTCGCTAGAAAAAAAAAGTCGAAGAACAATCAAGAAGAAGCGGCCATGGAAGCCAAGGGAGCAGCAAACCAGTATAACTCCATAATAGTTCCTTCTGTACAAGAGATGGTCAATGATAAGTTGATCAAGACGGTTCCTCCGAGGTATATACGCTCTGATCTAGACAAAATTAAGATCTCCAATGAGTCCGGTCCAAGAACCGAGATCCCAATCATCGACCTGAACCGTTTGTGTTCTTCAACCTCCATGGCTTCTGAGATTGACAAGCTCGACTTTGCATGCAAAGAGTGGGGGTTTTTCCAAGCAAGTCTCAAACTTAATACTATTTTTGTTAACATATTAAAACCTATATGTATTCCAAACTTGACCATTAAGGCTTGTCTTTTTGTGACTTATCTATAGCTTGTGAACCACGGAATGGACTCAAACTTCTTGGACAAAGTCAAGTCGGAGATTCAAGATCTCTTCAACCTTCCCATGGAACAGAAGAAGAAGCTGTGGCAACAACCCGGTGAGATCGAAGGGTTTGGACAAACCTTCGTTGTATCAGAGGAGCAGAAACTAGATTGGAGTGACATGTTCTACCTCACCATGCAACCTGTTCGGTCACGGAAGCCTAACTTGTTCGCCAAGTTACATCTTCCCTTGAGGTTTGCTTCAAAAATTTCATGCCAATTCCACAAGTCTTCTTCTCTGTTTTAAATCTTGGTTTTGTCTTTTTCAGAGATACACTAGAGACGTATTCAACTGAAGTGAAAAGCATAGCTAAGATCTTGTTAGCAAACATGGCATTAGCCTTGAAGATCAAACCTCAGGAAATGGAAGAGTTGTTTGATGACGAGTTAGGACAGAAAATGAGGATGAACTATTACCCACCTTGTCCAAAGCCTGATCAGGTTAATGGTGCAAGTCCACATTCAGATGCTACAGGACTCACCATCCTTTTGCAGGCTAATGAAACGGACGGTCTCCTGATCAAGAAAGATGGCCAGTGGTTTCCAGTCAAACCTCTCCCAAATGCTTTCATTGTCAATATTGGAGACATGTTAGAGGTAAGATCATATAGACTAGAGAGAGACCAAATTAGGCATAAGCGTTCAGGGGTCGTCGGATTAGGTTAGCTTGATTTTGATTTTCAGATTTTCGGTTTTGGGTCGGATTTGATTCGGATCGGATTATAACCAATGTCTGAAATCGCCATAAATTATTTTTGTAAACTAAAAAATTGACAAAAATATTCAAAATATATAAATTATTTACAAATTTAATTAGAACTAATTAAACTATCTAGACTAACTAAAAATATTAAAATAACAAAAAAATATACAAAATATTTAAAATAATACTTTAAAACATCTAAATTACCATATCGTATATAAATTATTAAAAAATTTAATTAATTTCGGATATTTTCATATCCAAGTTTGGATTTCAGTTCTGGTTGTACCCAAACCCCAAAATACCAATGTTATTAAGTTCCGTTGGGATACTTTTTATAACGGTTCGGATCAGATTTCAGTTTTTTCAGTTTAAGTTAATGTATGAATTTCGGTTTGAGATAAAACCGCCTAGGCCTAGACTGAATGGTATAACATTGTAAATGGTTCTTTACTATGGTTGTCATTGTAGATCATAACGAATGGGAATTACAGAAGTAAAGAGCATTGTGTGGTTGTGAACCCAGAGAAGGAGAGGCTTTCTGTGGCGATGTTTCACGATATAGGAATGGGTAAAGAAATTGGTCCGTTGAGAAGTCTTGTTGAAAGGCAAAAGGCTGCGTTGTTCAGAAGTGTGACCACCGAAGAGTATTTGAAGGCCTTGTTCAGCCGAGAGGTCGTTGGAAAAGCTTTCCTCGACGTTTGGAGAATCTAAAGGGACCAAATGAACAGTCTTCTCTGACGGTTCCGGTTGTATAATATGTTGTACTATGTTTCTCCTCTGTCTTCATGTTTTTTGTGAATTTGAAATATCCATCTCACTTTCTCTCTAAGGGGCCAAACAGATAAACTGTCAGGCCTCAAGAAACACCCTTCCAAAGGAAAACATTTGCTGAGAACTCGGCCTAGTGATACCACTCTGGTCAAATAAAAAAAAATTGCTAAACTTTGTAGCATATACATTTTATTATGAAAGAATAAATTGATATGTCTGATATTTCCAACTTTATTAATAGTATAAGATTTCATTTCTGTAGTTACCAAATACATTCAAATGATCTCTCAACATCCCTTCAAACTTTACCTGAAAATGTTCATAGGAACTGATGACAACAGCTTTTTCTTATCCTGCAGCAGAACAATCTGCAGATCTCTAGCAAAAAAAATTGAGTTTCTTGGAAGTAAAAATGTATATCAAGAATCCAGTAGAGAGTGTGAAACTGTTCTTCTAATAATTTGGATCATCCAAATGCCCAAACGTCTCGTTCCAGTGACTATAAGCTTCTTCCTGTGTCCGCATAATCCAAAAATGTTTTGCTGCATCTGCTTTGTCTTGCTCTTCCAGAATTTTCTGCAATTGTTAAAACGTTAAATAACTTGGAACATAACAGACACATTCATATACACCAATGTTTAGTGTAATATTCGATATGGTGCAAAAAGAACAATGTTATGTTTAACTTTCTCCAAATATACAGAACTGATGCAATTTACATAACGCCAAGTAATAGTTATTTGAGGTTATCTAGTATATTTGATATCCAATATATGATGCTACTATGCTAGTGTTTGATACTCTTGAGTAGACAAGAAAAAAAGAATGAAGAATGAACCAAACTATACAAGATCAAGGAATGTACAAACCTCGGCTTCAGAAGAGCTTTTGGTCTTTAATGAAAGACAATCAAAGAGATCAGAGAACTTCTTAGTACAATCATCAAGTTTTCCAATCCGGTAATACTGTTGCATTTGATAAAATGGTGCTGCAAAGAGATACTATGAGTTAATACTTTAGATCAATAGAGCCAACACAACGTTGAAGCCTTATAGGGTACAGTGATTCAACATAAACAGCTGAAATATAATCTGACGGATAACACAATGCAAAGTAGAACCCTCGAACAGATGAGGAGAGCAAACAGAGACACAAGTACATAACATTCCGACAAATCTAAAAATCATAAACGATTCTCTCCATAATCCTCTTTATTACAAAACACAACCTTGTCTTGTCCCATCGCCAATGCTGGTTATGTTGGACCATCTAGACATCCCTTCAACAAAACATACATTGCTGAAATGGTTTCAGACATCTTTTTCAAGTACTAACATTCCTATTGGTAAACCATTACTAAACTTTGAAGAAAGTTCTTTTAGTGCATAACAGACACAACAAGCACAAAAACAACAGATCAGTTCGTTAACAAAGAGAAGACTTTTTCTAACGGATGGATCAAATCTCAATCAAGTTCGAAACTTTCTTGTCTACTGAAGAAACCCAAATGAAGAAAACTTCAGATTGCAGAGCAAATCGAAGATGTAGAATCAGAGAATGCGATCAGACAAGAAGGGGGGGATAAGACATACAGTAGCAAAACCAGAGAGCGTCGAAGCATTTTGTGCAGGATACGCGCCGCCGCAGAGTTGTAGAGGCGTCGGTGTCCGTGGTCATTGTCGTGTCTGCTAAGTGCGGGAAGAAGAAAATGGATCTGGAAACGGGTCAGGTCGTTGGTTTGGTTTTCGGGTTTAGGGTTTTTCTTCCACCCAACATAATTGTGCTCTTGCCAAAATAAATGATTTTTTAAAAGATTGTTTAACTAATGAGACAAAAGGACATTTTTATTCAGTATTTCTCTTAATTAATATATATGTTTGATTTTTTTTTAAAATATTTATGAGCTCATAAAAATTAGATTTCAAATAATTATTTTTAATTTTTTGTCATAAAAATAATTGTCAAAAAAATTAATTGAAATAACTTTTTTATTTTAAAATTTTTAATATTTTTTTAATCCAAACCTCAACTCCAAAATCTCATCTCATAAATCTACACTCTAAATTTAGATTAGTTAACTCAAGTTATATAAATGTATATTGTGGTTATTTAATAAAGTTTAGTTTGTCATTTTCCGTTTTAAAAACTATTTTATGACAAAAACTTAAAATAATTATTCTAAGGTATTTCTCTAATAAAAACTGATATAAATTAATTATAACTTTGAAAGATTCAATCGAGGTCGATGAGCTATTTCTTCACGAGTATTATCGTATAACATCAGATGTTTCTCGACTTTGTACTATTATTTTCGAGGATAAAGTTCTTAACCTATTTCTCCACCAATTTTGGTTTTCTCACGGTTTATGCAAACGAAATTTGAAATATCAAATCTTGTAAAATAAACTGAATAATACTAAACTAAACTAAAACAAAATAATATCCTAACAAAAATAAATCTGAAGCAGAATAAAAACTCAATCCAGCATTTCAAAACTTAAAAAATTCGAAAGAACAAAAACCCTAAATCAGTTTCAACCCAAAACTCTAAAATTATTGATTTGCTTAAACACACTAAACTAATATAAATCGATTTTTATGGGTTTTTGTATTTTGAATTTATAATTGTAGAAAAAATATAGATAGAATTTTATATTTATAAAGAAATATGATTCAAACTTTATTCTGAATGATAAATAGTGCGAGGTCATACTTTGAAAACATTTGATATTATATGATAATACTCATAGGGAAATAACTATTGACCCATTCAATCGTTAGAGAATTTGACCAATACTTCAAACCATACAATTTTTTCAAAGGTTAAAAAATGATGGTGAATAAACTATTATTAAAATGGTAAAAGTACCTATACAAAAGAAACACTGGATTAAACGGTTTTGATAACGTTTTGTGATTGTTATATTATTAAAGGGGTGAAATTACCAATCAAACACGGTATTATACAGAGCAAAACTATTAATTCAATTAATTTTTTATCAAAAATATTGGACGAGTTAAACTATATTTTAAGAATTTTTACATCTCATATAGATTTTTCTTTCAGCACATTTCATATAGATTAAAGCTGAGAATAATTATTTGGCATATACATTGAAGCATCAACAGATTAAAACTGAGAATATTTATTTGTAGTGCCAGCTCTAAGCACATGCGCATAGTAATTTCGCATTGGGCCTTCTCCTTTTAAAAAAAATTCGGCCGACGAGCTATTTCCTTACGAAAACTATCATATAACATCAGATTCTCACCAAACTATGATCTAGTGTCAAATTATAAATTTATTTTTTCATGAATTAATAATTTCGAATGTATTTCTCCCTGAACCAATACTTCGAAACTTAATTACCCATAGACCATGATTTTAATTGGTTTATTATTAACCAAATAGTTTAAACCGGCTAAATCAAACTAAAATTTAGTTTAAACAGTTTTTAAGTAAGACTATTGTTTCTCTTCTTGTTAAAATTTCAAATAAAGATATTTTTAAATTTCAAAAAAGCTTTCCTAAATTTTTTATTTTTTGCATTTTTTAAATTTAAAATATATGTTTTGTTGAATTTTAACAAAAAATCAATTTTTTATCAATAACATAAAAATGATAAAATTATGAATATTTATTAATAAAAATGATTCTGGTAAAATTCAACAAAATTAGATTTTTTTGACATAAATTCTTTATCAAAATTTGATTTTTTTTCTTTCACATTTCATAAATAACAAAAATTTACAAGTTTATTTGTTCATTGTAATTTTATTAAAATTTATAAAAATGAAATCTTGATGTAATTTTTTTCTTTTAAATTTCAGAAACACACATAAATATAAATCTAAAATTTTCTTAAGTTCAAAAATATTTGTATTTTGAAATTCAACAAGAAGATTTATCATATTCTTTAATAAAAATTGTTTAAAATGAATTTTGGTTTGGTTTAACTGCTTTAACTATTTGGTTAATAATAAAGCAATTAAAATCATGGTCTATGGGTAATTAAATTTTGAAGTATCGGTTCAGAGGGAAATACATTTGAAATTGTTAATTCGTGGAGATTTGACACTAGGTCATAGTTTGGTGGGGATCTAATGCTATACGATAGTTTGTCGTGGGGAAATAGCTCATCGACCCTCTAAAATTCTTAAAAGAAGTTAAGGTCTTAATCTGTTAAAAATGTATTTTAAAGTCCTAATTTGTTAAACATATATATCGGAGGTTTAGTTTACAATTTGCAAAAAAAGTTTAAAACTTAGCACAGGGCCCAACTAATATTTGAGCATGGCCTGCTTATCTGGCAAATACAATGTATTTTTCTTCTCAACTCAGTGTAATCTATTCATATGGAACCTTTAGTGAATCAATAGAGGATAGGTCCTGTTTTTGCATACCGTCGTCATCTATGTGACATTACAATCCTCAAAAGTAAGTCAAACGTGCGATGATGTAATATCATATACATGTGAAAATGGATTCTGACAAGGCCCAGTCCGTGGAATTCAGAAAAGCACCAGAGAGAGGCCCACCGAGAGTTTGTGGTAAGCTAGGGAGGAATATTAGTCAAAGTTTTCTATGTTCAGTCAACGAGATTAGACCAAAAGAGATACAGTATGTCTATATCTGTATTGTAATGTTACTGTAGAATAGAAAATAAAAAGTAATTTGGCATGGCTCAAACGTTAGGCCATCATTATCCTGGGTTTCTTAGGGTGGGTTTCTTAGAAAAAGTTAAGAAACAGTTTCTTAGTTTTCTTAAGGAAAGTTAAGAAACTGTTTCTTATTTAGGAGTTTTAAGAAACAGTTTCTTAATTTTCCTTAAGAAAACTAAGAAACAGTTTCTTAATTTTTCCTAAGAAACCCAACTTAAAAGCCCGTGGATAATAATGCCCTTACGTTTCTTGTTTTGCTTTACAGCCTTTTTCATATTTTAAATATTATCCCAAATTGCTCCCAAAAAAATATAATCCTAAATGAAAAAAAATTACAATTTAAGTAAGTAGAAAGCCATTAGTTGATAGAACAAAAAAATGCAAACTATTCACTTAACCAGATAATTAGTTTTTGAATTAAGTCGTGATTTTTTAATATTTTTTCCATTTATCACAAATAAAAAATATTATAAATTAAGTAAGTACAAAACCATTAGTTGACTAAACAAAAATGAAAAATACCAAACGATTCACTTTCGAGTTAAAGTCATGATTTTCAATATATTTTTCCATTTATATTATTCAAATCTACAGTTTCCAGTCTCTTTTTTTTCTTGATTATAAAATTATAATATCCTTCTGGTTTATTCCGTTTTTATTTTATTTTTTTATTTACATTATTTATTTTGCCAAAACCCTAATTTCACCTTCACCATAAGAATTTTCTCCCCAAACTTAAACCACCACTCTAGAAATAAAAATCAGATCTTTCTCCTTTGATTATACTTACAGATGTTGTAGATTCATTTTTCTGAAATTAAGATTGGTTCTTCCCATAAAGTCTTCACCTTTCGTTATCACTCTCCTCTCTGAATCTCAAAACTTTATCGAACTTGTACAAAAAAAAAAAACAAAGCTTGAATCTTTCGTGATCACAAAGATTCAGAAGTGATCTTAGGATTCTTTTGTTCTGTCTGGGCCATACTCACTTGTCGGAATCTTATCTCCTTATGGAGGAGAGAGAAGGAAACAACAACGTCACCAGTTTCGGTCTGAACCAACAACATGAAGCTGCTGCTGCTTCCTCTGATGCTTACCCGCAGGACCCACCACGACCCGATAACCCGTTTTCATCCCCACCCATCACTTCTTCTTCATCAACCCCCGTGGCTGTGGAGAATGCGGCTCCTCAGTTCAGTTTAACAATGCCGGCGGCGGCGGCGGCGGAGACTGGTTCATCCGAGCAGAAGAAGAAGAGAGGAAGGCCGAGAAAGTATAACCCTGATGGGACTCTCGCAGTGACTCTCTCCCCGATGCCTATCTCCTCCTCTGTTCCTTTGTCCTCGCCTAGGAAGCGAGGAAGAGGACGTGGCAGGTCTAGTCGTTGGTTCAAGAAGTCTCAGATGTTCCAGTTCGATAGAAGTCCTGGTATAATGTCTCTCTCTTACATACTTGGCCTAAACTCTTTGGAACCTTTGTCTGTGTTCAGAACTAGAAATGTAGCAGCTTTGTTAGTTATCTGTCTCATACAGGGCCGGCCCTGAGCAGCTTTGTTAGTTACACAGGGCCGGCCCTGAAATTTGGGGGTCTTAGGCTATTTAGTAGAAAATTTAATAATTTTTTCTTTCAAATTTGGGAGCTATAGACGAATGTTTCATTTGGCTTTGGCCAGGGCCGAACCTGGACTCATATGGATCTATGCTTGCTTGGTTTAACTATAAGGAAGCATTGGATCAATACATCTCATTTGATTTTGACTATGTGTGTCTATCTTAATGTATTGTTGTCACAGCTTTGGTTTTTGACTTCTCTTTGGTTCAGTTGTTACCAATTTTGCAGGTGCAGGAGCTGCTGTTGCTGCTGCAGATTTTGTTGGTGCGAACTTTACACCTTATGTGCTCACAGTAAACGCTGGAGAGGTATGTGTTTTTTGTTTCTGAATAAGCACATAGTGTTAGGCACTGGGGCTCACAGATATGTGTGTGTGCAGGATGTGACGATGAAGATAATGACATTCTCTCAACAAGGCTCTCGTGCTATCTGCATCCTTTCAGCTAACGGTCCTATCTCTAATGTTACGCTGCGTCAATCTACTACATCCGGGGGTACTCTAACTTATGAGGTTTAGATACTCTCTTCTTCTGTCTTCTCATGTATAAAGAACATAGTATTGTGTGTTCGGCTTTGCTTTAACTGTGTTTTGTACTGTGATGATCAGGGTCGTTTTGAGATTCTCTCTTTAACGGGTTCATTTATGCAAAATGACACTGGAGGAACTCGAAGTAGAGCTGGTGGTATGAGTGTTTGTCTCGCAGGACCAGACGGTCGTGTCTTTGGTGGAGGACTCGCTGGTCTCTTTCTTGCTGCTGGTCCTGTCCAGGTTTGCTTCATGTTTCAAGATCTTGTTGTGATATTGGACCTTGAGTTTGACATCTACATTTATTACACAGGTGATGGTAGGGACGTTTATAGCGGCTCAGGAGCAGTCACAGATGCAGCTAGCAAAAGAAAGACGGCAAAGATTCGGGTCTCAATCATCTTCCATCTCCTTTAACATCACTGCAGAAGAACGGAAGGCGAGATTCGAGAGGCTGAACAACTCTGTTGCCATACATGCACCAACTCCTTCATATCAGCATGAAAACACAGCCAACACTGTTCACATTTACTACACAAACTCTGGTAACCATGTCAAGGAACCTTTCTCTTCCATCCAAGGAGGTGGAGATGGAGAAGGTGAAGAAGATGACAATGAGTTAGAAGGTGATGAGGAGGGAGAGTTTGGAGTTGATAGCCAATCTGACAACGAGATTCCGAGCTGATGAACTTGATGTTTCTTTTGAGGGATTTGTTAGGAAGTGATGGGTTTTCAAGTTTATGTTGATTTTTTGTTAACAGAGAAGGTTAAGAAGCTGCTATCATTAGGCTCTCTCTCTCTCTCTCATCTTGTGATTGTTGTAGTATCCATGTTAGAAAACAAACTTATGATTTTAAAAAACTTCCCTCAAGAAAGTTGTTACCTTGCTTTTCCAAATTCCTCCACTGGAAGTTTTTAGATTATACACCTAGTCAAGTTAAAACCCACTAGTATATATATATATATATACATTTAGAGATGAATTGAAGCAAATTAACTCATAATTAGAATATAAAGAACTGATGTTTTTCTAAATATAGAGGAAACACAGCAAAATATATTTTAGAGTAGAAAACAATTAAACAAATTTATTCTACAGTTAAGTATAGAAGTAGGTGGGGATGGATGGTTGAGGGTGCTTTAAATATAGAGAAAAATATTTCTATTTTTAAATAAGAACAAAGTGCAGTTTCTATTTTAAAGTAAAAACAAATGTAGTTTAAAAAATATACATCTATGATATTATTAGGAGTCAAGTATATAGGTCAAAGATTATCATAGAAAATGCACAATCTCCAAATATCTTTTTATAAAACAATAGTGATCTCTTGACAGTTATACCTCTAGAGGTCATATAACCAAGACATGAGAAAACATCTCATCTATGTTAATTACATAATCCATGTGAAAGAGAAAAAAACTCTAGAGGTATTCCTGAGCACAAGACCTAGTTTTTTTTTTTTGCTAAATAGAGTGACATGTACAACCAAGAATATAATCCTCAGGTGGAGACTTCCTAAAAAACATGTACTAGAAGTCTAGAACCAATTCGACTCAATAATTAGTAACACCATTGGAGTCTTTAAGTTTTTTTTTCTTTAATTTTTTTTTCTTTCTTCAGATTTTTAAAAAATTAAAAAAAAAAATATCAACTAATCGCAGGTCGTCACGTGTTACGAGGCCCTACAAACAGTGTAAGGACTCCCTAAAAATCAGTTCTTATTTAGAAGTTTTAAATGATCAATCCTTAACTTTTAATAGGATCCATTGATTATTTAATTATTTTTTCCTTAAAGATTTCATCTTAAAAACTGTCATTGCGGGTGCTCTTAATGAGAAATAAAATTCCAGCATTAGACGTTATGACTGTATGACCCTTTGCATCTAACCTTTTCTAAATCTTTTTCAGTTGAAATAACTGAAAGGTTTTAAACGTTACATCAATAAAATTCATAATTGCACCACCTCATTGATTTGATCGTGTTGCTACGAAGTTACATTTGGAAGCTGAGACATTAGAGCATGATTATCAGTGGTCCTTAGGAAGAGGTCATTAGGAACAGTTAAGCATATATTTCTTAATTTTCAACTGAAAAAGTTAAAGACGTCTCTTATATTTCTTAGAAATTTCATATACTACTAAAATTATTTTTTTCTGGAAAAAAACATTTTTATTTTGTTAATAGACAATTTAATTTATTTTAGTTTTAAAAAATAATAAATATTTTTATTTTAATTATTATAATTCGCGGATATACCATGTATAATCCGCAAACTCAAATGGGACAGATGAGAATGAGAATTAATTAAATTTTATCCGCTGATTAAGCTAATTATATTTCTTTGGAAAAAAATCACAAAACCGCCGAGGGCAGGTCAAGGAGGGCGGATCCTACTCGCTTTCCAACTTATAATCACTATATGTTCTTAAACATCTAAAAGGCAAACGGGACAAAAAAAAATGTAATTTTGATAAATTTATCTACCGAGGACCTGACAATGAAAATGAGAGTTTTTATTACAGAGCTACTTTGGGTCTTTAAATAGTAGCACTAGCAGCTGCTAGAGCTACTTTGACATCATCTCTCATTATCTCAACCTCCCTACACCATAGTCACCACTTTCCACGTAAAAAAACAAGCTTACAAAATGTCTGACGAGAACGGAACTCCGCCGATGATCCTCGCCGACTTCTCCGACGACGACGTGGCTAACGAAAACTGGCCGGAGATTGAGTTCCGTTCACCGGAGGACGAGGCTTGGTACGGTGTGGACGTGTGGGAGCTCTGCGAGTCTCTGGTGGTGACTTTCAACGGCTTCTCCTGCGAGTACGACGAGGTGTACTCGCCGGAGGATTTCAAGAACTGGGAGGAGTTCAAAGAGTTTGAAGAGAGGTTCCGTGCTTGTTCCGTTCAGATGCAAGACACCGAGTGTGGGAAGCTCTCGCAAGGCACGAAGGTCTGCGCCACGTGTCCTTCCCTCGCCGGAGAAGTCAAGTTCTACGACGCCATTGTCGTTAACGTGAGAAACAACCCAAATCTTGAGGAAAAAACGGCTTTGTGTTGAAACGCTAATCTTGAAATCACTTTTCATTTGGGTAGGTGTTGAGGGAGAAGCATGGTGTGGACGAGGAAGGGAACGAAGTGTGTGGATGTGATTACAAGCTTTACTGGAACCAAGGTCCTTTCGTTAACCATATTACATCTGCAAAAGTTGGTGACATTTGTCTTGTTCAAGAAGATAATCGAATGAATCCGAAAGTTGTCACTTTCTTGAAAGAAGCTAGGAGGAAGCTTCATGGTGAAGCTCACCAAGGTTGTTTTAAAAACTCATTACATCTATTTAGATAATCTTATGAAATTAATTCCTTTGTGATGTAACCATTAGTGAAAATTTGTGTGGAAACAGGAGAAGAAACAGAGTGGCAAAAGATACTTAAGAAGGTCACTTGTGCTATTCGAAACCACAACTTGGACCCATCAGTTCCAGAGAATCAAGGTTAAATGGATAACTAATCTATTGTTGCTTAGCAAATGTATTGCGTGCAAGAAAATGGAAAAACTACGTATGGTTTTATTATCTTTTAGAATGGTTATTGGTAGAAAACTATGTAAACCCTTTTGTGGTATCTCTTATGTATTCCTTGTTTTGAAACTCTAGTATCTATGCTGAAAAAAAAATCTTCTAGAACATACTGATTTTTTGCACCCATTAGCTCCTAGAGGCTTGAATTGATCATGAATATTAGCTTTAACTATGGCAACACCCAAAAAACTGAGAAACGTCAAGTCCAAAACAAGCATTAATGTTGCATAGTCAAGCAACTCGGAAGATGAAATGACAGTGGTGACGTATATATGAATCATCAACTTTACTTGTAAAAATATTATTATTAGTCAGAAAAGGAAAACAAAACCGGTCAGAAGATGGTAATCAATACGGTCAAAAGGACTTGCAGCACAAGAAACTGGTCAAAGTCATCTCTGACAGTACCATAGTCTTCTGATCAAATATAGATCAAAGTCTATTAACCTTCTAGTCTCTGCAGAGTTGCGTATGGTGTCATGATTGTACAAGTTAAGTATATAGCTATAGCATGGAATCAATTTGGTTTTTCAAGCAAGAGGAAAAACAAAAGCAAAGCAAGGAACAACTAGTTGATATAAAATCTGAGTAAAACCAATACAAGACAACTTAAAACAAACGTTATAGCCTTGTTAAAAAGAAATACAAATCATTTTTTTTCAAAAAAAATAAAATCTTTGGCAGCTACAACCACACCTTAAAAGTTTCTATGAACTCTGCGCGGTTTTATTTAACATCTAGCAGTTCGACGTCAAATGTCAACCAAGCATTAGGAGGAATCTTGCCACCAGCACCGCTAGCACCGTACCTGCGAACCACATCCCATCAAAAAGGTTTAAGACAAAACATCACAATCAAGAAACACAAGTTCAGTAGGAACAAGATTGATTTTACCCCATTGATGGTGGAATTGTAAGCTTTCTTTTGTCACCAACACGCATGCCTGTAGAGTTCATAAAAGAAAAAAACTTGAGATCAAAAACCACATGATGCACATTTTGAACAAAGTGAAGATAATAAGTTACCATTAACGCCAACATCCCATCCCTTAATGACTTGTCCAACACCTACACGTTACAACAAGCGAATAAGTATCAAGTACCATTCACAAGACTCTACTAATTTCTTCTGCTTCTAGTTAAAATACCAACCTAGACGGAACTTGAACTCATTATTGGAATCGAAGACCTCTCCACTCTTCTGAAGCTTTCCAGTGTAGCTGACACTAACCTGCACTCAGAGACGCTACAATGAGCTCTGAAAATCTGGGAAAGTAATAACCACATAATAGTATCATTAAATCATGATTATAAGGTATACCACTTTCCCAGGAGTAGCTTTCTTTCCGTTGGGTTTGCCCATTTTTATCTCTTCAACAACCAGTCCATTTGGGTAAGTCCTACTAGATATAGTTTTGTTCTCTTCCTTAGCTTCTTCCTCATTTGACTTCTTTTTCTTCTTTTTTTTCTTCTCAGCAGATGTAACTGGAGTCTTGGAGCTTTCACTCCTGCAATTCCATAAAAAGCACACAGATTTGTTTAGATGAGAAAGGTCTGAAACAACCGTTGTATACATAGCATAAAGACTTCTTTCAAATGTGACATAATGAATATGAATAACAACTCAAATTTCTAATATATTTGACAAAATAACATGTATGCGTTATATATTCAAATAACTATATAAGAATTCTCACATGGCATTGTTTACAGCTCCATTTTGAGCTTCCGAGTTTGAAGAACTTTGGTTGGTCTCCTGCTTTTCCAGCACCTTTCCCGTCTCAATTTCTTCATCTGCTTTCTCATTCGAGGCATTAACCTCATTCTTCTTTTCTTTCTGATCTTTCTTCTTTTCTTTCTGATCTTTCTTCTTTTTGTTCTTGTTTACACTAGAACAAATTAAACAAACAACTTAATATTCCTACAATACTTGCTAACATGTGATATGTATTATGAACACTTGCCTAAAAGAGTCAAGAAGATCAACGAGAAGGGTACCTTTCTTGCTCAGGAGCCTTGGCCTTGCGTTTTTTGTTGCTACCTTGTTCGGCATCATCCAAGTCCATCTTCGCAGCAGACTTCTTCTCTGGCTCAGGTGCTTTCTCTTTGGGAATAGGGAAACCATCTTCATCTTCGCTTTCCAGAGCTGAAGCATGGTCACTCTCTTTGACAATGATTTGCTTATCTGCCTTCTCCTCTTTGCTAGCTTGACTCTTCTTCTTGGATCGTTTTGCTTTATCATCTTTGACCGGCTTCTCCTCCTCTTCTATCTCCTCAATTACAACTAGCGAAAATACCATTCAGTTAGTTTTACCATATTAAAGAAAGATAAAAAAAATTTAAGGTTACAGATATAAGTTTGAAAAGCTACATCACTGTTATCAAATATCTATATGATGTAGGTATAAGACAAGAGTGACACATTAAAATGCTTCTGCAAAGGTGGGTAGAGAAAGTACCTCCACTGTTTGGGACAGAAGATAGCCGATAGGTATTAAGATGATGATCAATCAAGTCCTCTATTCCATCCACCTGCTCCTCTTCCTCTTCACTATCATATTCAGACTCTCCAGACTCAGAGTCACCAATATCAATACCATATCTAACAATGTCGCAATGAAAAACCTTTAAATACTACTCCCTCCATTACAAAATAATCCATATTTCAGAAAAAAAATATTAAGTTTTAGAAAAAAATTTAGTTTAAAAAAGATACATTTTTTACTTTTTCAATGTAATTTTTAATAGATAATTGTGGCAAATTGAAAACTTTAAGAAACTTAATTGTATTTATTGAACTTTAATAGGTAAAAAAGTTATGGAAAATAGCAAATCACAAAAACATTATATATTTAATACTAAAATTCAATATGTTTTATTATTATGTGTGAAAAAATCTAAAAATCAGAGGGAGTATAAAGCAAGAAAAGAAAGAAAACAAGAAATTGAGACTAAAAAGCCAAAAGAAAGGATACGAATCATCTTCATCCTCGTCCTCATCCTCATCCTCATCCTCGGACTCCTCATCATAAGCCTCCAGGAACCCAGTAATGTGGATGCTTCTGGGACCAGTCACCGAGAACTCAACCGTCTCGTCGTCACCGTCAAACTCAAGATTCAGAGGACAACACTCTGTTTTGTTAGGCAACAAAGAACACAAGTAGATCGGTGCGTTTCCTCCTATGGAACACTGAATCACACTCTTCTCTTTGCCTAAACCGGCGCCTAGAGTTGCCTGAATGGTATCATACATAGAATCATTAACCAATGCCGGTCCAACATTTTACATTTTTTCCTGTCAATTTTGTGCCCTTATGTAAAATTTTATTTGTGTCCTATATATAGAGGACAAATTGTTCTAAATATAGGTTCCTAGGATATAAAAAAAACTATTTTTTTCAAACCGAGCATTCAGAAAATCTGACTAGGCGCCCGCATAAACAATAATCCTATATAAGACGGCTACCACGCCTAGCGATTTTTAGAACATGGCTAAAATCATATCTCTATGTGATTGGTTACTTTGTCTATACTCCGGACCGGCCACGTCATCAACACTAAGTCTCAACGAGCTATAGAAGAAGCTACAATCAAAAGAGTATACCTGAGTGAGGTGAAGCTTCCCTTGCTCGTTATCGGGATTGTAAGCTTGAGGTTTCCCAGGTTTCACTTCGAGTCCTGCGTAAGTTTAAGATGAACACACAATCAGAACCAATCAAAGAAACGGCGAGATTATAGAACAGAATTAAAGATGGAAGATGACGAGATTAGAGAAGAGTTAAAGTGCGTAGGCTAACCCCAGAAACCCATGATCGGCTCGACGGCGATAAACCTCTTGGAATCGAGACGGCACACTGTTTCAGAGGAAGCTAAAACCCTAGAAGGAGGGAGTTTTTGCAGACGCTTTAATAAGATGAGTGGTTTATCGGTGTTATTCGGTTTCGAGAAATTTCGAAAACCGTTTATCAGTAATTGGGCTTTCGTGGGTTTCAGCGAGGCCTCTGAAAAATTGACTAGTTTATTTCTCCAACCCAGCCAATAAAAATAAAATTTCTCCAGCCAACTAATAATATAAGGAAAAAAAAACATATCAAACACTAATTTTAAGCTAACAATATTCACTCTCATTTTCAAAAAAGAAAAGAATATTCACTCTCATTTTGACGTTTGTATTTTTTACTTGAAAATACTTCCAAATTATTAAACTCTAATGTCATGTCAAATGATTTTATTCTAAAACTTTTAAATTGTTATAATATTCATTGACAAAGAATTATATTATTTTTTACTAGTGGTTAGAAATCATTAACTAAATAACACAAAGCTTTAACAAGAATTTAAAATTAATGATCTAGTAACACATTGTCTTTATAGATAATGCACAAAACAATAAAATTCCCCTTAAAAAAGTCATTTAAACCTTAATCGACTTTTCGAAGGATATGAACACCTTAGTCCATTTATTGGGGTATTATGCATTTTACAGGCATACCGCAAGAGATTATTGAAAAACTTAACATGTTTTTATACTTCAAAAACGTGAACGCCGTGTGTTATGTGTATAGGGTAATTAACTTATTTATAAAAAAATAGTCTCGTAAAACCATGTTTATATATATCTTGTTCAGCTAGTTGTCTTGATCCCTATCTTCTTGGTAGTTAAACGGTAACGGAACAGTTTTGAAGGCCCTGAACTTGCCAACGTTGTTTAAATGTTCATTCTTAGAGCTGTCAGATGGGCTAGCCCATGTCCATTAGCCCATTTCCGTTTGTCCATATATTGTTTGTGGACACGAAATGACCATTACCATTAAGGACCATGTCCATTAATGACCAAACCCACAAACACCCATATTTATATGGGCTGCCATGGAAACCATTAAAGTAAACATGTCACAATTTCAATTTGCTATAAAGATCATTTAAATATTCCAATTTTAAATTTGTGATTTTTGTGAAAAATTTTGGTTTTGCGATTTTAGCGGAAAATCTCTGTTTTGCGATTTTGGCGAAAAATCTCGGTTTTACGATTTTTGCGAAAAATCTCAATTTTACGATTTTGGCGGGAAATCACGGTTTTCCAATTTTGGCGGGAAATCTCGGTTTTCCGATTTTGGCGGGAAATCTCATTTTGTGATTTTGGAGGAAAATGTTGGTTTTCCGATTTTGGCGGAAAATCTCGGTTTTGCGTATTTTGCGAGAGATTTTGATATTGTGTTTTGGCGGGATCTCAATTTTGCATTTTGGCGGAAAATCATGATTTTCAGATTTTGGCGGAAAATCTTGATTTTTACTATTTTGGCGGGAAATCTCGATTTTGGCGGAAAATCTCAAATATTGCAATTTCGGCGGGAAATTTCGGTTTTGCGATTTTGCCGGGAAATCACGATTTTTCGATTTTGGCGGAAAATTTCGATCTTGTGATTTTGGCGGGAAATCACGGTTTTCCGATTTTGACGGAAAAATCTCGGTTTTGTGTTTTGGCGAGAAATTTTGATTTTTGCGATTTTGGCGGAAAATCTCGATTTTGCGATTTTGGCGGGAAATCTCAATTTTTTTGATTTTGGCGGGAAATCTCGGTTTTGCGATTTTGACGGGAAATCTCAATTTTGCGATTTTTTGGCGGGAAATTTTGGTTTTGTGATTTTGGCGGGAAAATTCGAGTTTTGTGATTTTAACGGAAAACTCGATTTGGCGAAAACACTTTTGATTTTGATAGAGATGAAATGACAAATTTTTTGAAATCTTAACTTTTTGTGACCATTGGGTGGACCATGTCCATATAGTCCAAACCCATTAACGCCCATTGTCCAATGGTCTATGGTTTTTTGTCCATTTAAAATCTGTATGGACAAATGGGCATCACCAAATCAGATCCATTTACATATGGACATGGGCAACCAATGGACGGCCCACCCATTTGACAGCTATATTCATTCTCCAGCCTAGTCAATAAAACCAACAAAACTCCTCAAAAACATCCAAGTATCAATGTATAGATCCATTAATGAAACATCATCGCGGAGCTTACCTGAAGAAGTTCCAAATACCTCTGCGTATGATCTCTAGGCAAGCCAAAAGCGCAACAAGAGTTTCTCTATGTAAGAAAGAGAACTTAAGATCCAAAACTGTCTGTAACCACACTAACCTCAACAAAACATTCATAACCTGCCAAGACCATGAAGCAACATAAACCATAACGTAATGAAATACCAAAAGAAAATATATTGCTTTTTTGTTTTCTACCATTGCAACGTAGTACACGGTTTTGTGAGGAACTAGAAGCTTGTCTCTCAAGAAATTGTTCTTACATCCTCTTTGAAACAAACCCCAGTCAACAACAATGTCCCAGTAAGTTGCGTAAACCGTTGCAACTCCTGAGAAAACCCAAGCTGTGATGTTCCAAGTGGTTCCTCTGTTGAGTGTATAAGCTGTTCTAAGACAAGCAGAAACGATGGTCAAGAGATACTTTATGGCATTGTAGCCATGCATCAGATCTTTCTCTTCGATGATTCTTCGGATGCACTGAAGAAACCGTAACCAGTAAGGTATAACGGCTACAATGAAGTAGAATGTTGTGAACACATCGTTTGATCTGCATGTGTTTCTTTGTCTTTGTCTGAAATCTCCAAATCCATAGTAGCATATGTAGAACTCTAGACTCCTCAGTGCTTGAACCTATACATTGTATTGTTACATCTGGAACCATACTTATAAGTATGAAAATGAAACCATTTTCCGAGTACTGATCTTCTCTAACCTGGCTTGTTAGTTGATCAGCTAAGAAAAAATCCGCAAAATTTACCTGCAAAGATGCAAGACATTCGTATTAACATTTTGTTAATGCAGTTGATCATATGAGGGCATTAGAAAATCAAGGCCGGATCTGAGATTTATCGAACAATAAACATTTTGGGTTTAGTCTTATAAAAAATCGGCAATTTAAAGAACATGCAATCTATGTATAATAAATCTCTAAATTTGGAGATCTAAGCCATTGTTTCATCCGGTTGTGCACGAGACCGGTCCTAAGAGGATTTTTTTTGTTACCGTGTAAAATGGTGCAGCGATGCAGCGGAACAGAGCTGCGAGAAAGAAGAACCGGCTTGATCGATACAATATGTTAAAGGGGCAAAGAGTTATGGCAATCACTAGCTGCAGTGTTAAGAGAAACTAATCACACTAAACACAAGAGGATCGAGTAGTAAAATGTAATCAGAGAGGCAAGAGAGAAAGAGCTTACGGCCAGGAGAAAGAGGGGAACAAGTTCAGTGAATGTTTTGTAGTTTTTTGTTTGAGAATCCATTTCCATGTCAAGGTTTAATAAGACAGCACACAAAGAAAGTGTACCAAGACCAAAGCTTAGAAGTAAAACATGTCTGTAACCAAGTTCAGTGCCTTGTTTAAATCCAAAGATGAAAGAGTAATTCACATGGTACATTTTCCAGAAGTAGATATTAGCAGCGTACATAATCACGTGCAAAACTACAAACCCGAAGAACCTGCAAATGGAATGTATATATATCTCAAGATCACCATAAGAAAGTTATACAGAGACACATATAGGCTGCAACTAGATTGTCAATTTGCTAAATAAGATCAAGTGTAATGTTTATTCCACTAATTGGATAATTATTTTTATCTTTTAAATTGAATAAAATAAATAGTTATTTCATCAATTCCCAAAAAATACGGAGAAAAACATTCTTAATTAAATGTTTACCATTTACAGTTCTCGATACTGGTCTGTTTGTAAATTGTTTGCATGTATACCTGTAAAGAGGGAACATTGTTTCCATGTAAGTTCTTTGTTCAGGTGTGCCCATGATATTACGTGCATGGATGATCAAAACAAGAGCTATAATGAGAGAGATAGCGCAGCCAAAGAAGAAACCTAACAAAACAGAACAAATGTTACTCAAAACATATATCAAAGACTGAATATCACAGTGTTACTTGTTATATACCGGTGGAGAATGTGATACGATGACGTTCTTTGTTTGCTTTTGGTCTTAAGAGGTTTTTCCCTTGGCTCCGGTTTGAATTTGAGAAATGCTCAATGAAAGTAGATTCAATATTTAGCATCAGCTTATGAACCTGAAAGATGTTTAATAAAGCTTCACGTTGATGTTTGTTTTGGTGGATAGGGATGTATTTAAAAAACCTGCTTACTTCATCGGAGCTAGTGAGGTAGGAGCTATCCACCATTTCCATGTACTGCTTTGAAGCATTTCTTGCGGCTATCTAAGATTGTAAATGTCATCAAAAATATTTGTGTTCAAAACTATCAAGATAAATTATGGCACACTATTTTCTTAGTAATTTTAAGAAAAAAATGAACGTTATAAAGACATAGATTGCCACTGAATATTTTAAAAAAAAAAAAAATCATTCCTATATACATTTTTAGACTGCACTTATTTCCTCACAATCATTTAATATTTTTAAACAATAAAAATTATTTGAAGTATACACTCATAGAAATACAAAGACTACAAATGACTATTAATACACACATACTACATCAAGTTAAGAACACCTTCAATGGAGAATCTATCATTAGGGTTCTCAATATATATATATATATATATATATAGAAAATGTTAACTTTACAGAATACTCAACTAAATATATCTTCTAGATTTTCCATAATTAAATAATTATTTATATATACATATAAATGTACATATATGTATATTGAGAATCCCGGTAAAACCTCATGCCATGATTATCTCTAAAGGTTTTTAAAAGTTTCTTAATTTTTTTTCTATTACTTTTTGTTTGATTTAAAAAAAACATCAATCGCGGGCCGCCACATGTCAGTAGGGCCCGCGCACAGTACAAAATTCTCTCTGTAACCGATCCTTAATAGATAGTTTTGGGAGCTGGTTTTTGCAATTATGTGGGTCCCTTCACCTTAAAAACCCACCAAGGATCTCTCTCCCCTCCCCCTTAATCTTGCTCTCAATTTGAAGTGTTCTAAGTGGGCTATAAAATATCACCTTTAGAAATAATTAAAGGCAAATATCTCAAATAACCTTTAAAGTTTTTGTCACAAAAATAATCTTCAACAACAAAAATTACCTTTTTTTATTTTCAAAAAATTATTTTTATTTTCAATTTTAAACTTCACCTTCTAAACCCCATCCCATAACTCTAAATCCTAAGTCTAGATTAGTTAACCCAAGGAATATAAATGTATATTGGTCATTTTGTTACCTCACTCCCCAAAACTCCACCCCATAACTCTAAATCCTAAATCTAGATTAGTTAATTCAATGGGTATAAATGTATATTTGTCATTTTATTAACCCTTTAATAAAGATTATTTTGATCATTTTTTTTCTTAAAGGTTATTTTTGTGACAAAATTTTTTTAGCATTATCTTATGGTATTTCTTAATAATTAATTACTATTTGAAAAGAATGCCCAAACGTAAAAAATGTATAAAGATTACTTTAGTTTATTTAATCTAAAGTATTATTTTGACCAAAATGATTATTAAAATTCCTAAATGGTCAACAGATACATAAAATCTTTACATAGTTTAAAGTCAACCAAATTAATTTCAAAGTAACAGATAAATTAAACGTAAAAATAGGGATTTTGGTAGATTTCGAGTAGAAAGTACCTTATCATACTTCTTCATGATCTTAGATATCGCTGACGTGTTCAAGAAGCTATAGTTCTTAAGATGCCCTAGTTTCTGATAGAACTCGATGAACGCTATCTGAAGTAGCTCCTCGGCTTTCTTGAGATTCTCCCTTGTGAATCTGAGCTCTTCCTCATGCCTATGAACCTTGAGAATAGTTTTAATGGTTGACAGTGGAGTTTCACGTGTTTTATTCATCCTGATGCGCTCAAGAACACTCTGATTCGTTGAGCAAAAAAGATTCAAGCTTTCAATCTTCACATGCCAAGTTAGACCTAAAAGCAAATAGAGAAACTCACTATGTTCTTTAGACTTGGAAGATAAGGCATTGATGTCTACTGAGACTGAATCAGAGAGAAAATGTTTCTTCTCTTTAACTTTGAGTCTGAAAGCAACCAAAGCATCCATCTGTTTACTCAGAGCCTGAGCCTCGTCACTCGCTTTCTCCACTTCAGACCTGTAGAAGCTATTCACTTTGTTGAACTCTCGATCTAGGGTTCTAAAGAAGACAACCTCAGAGTCTCCACTTGGTTCTACCGCCGTCTCGTAAGTCATCTCGGGTTCTTCCACAGTGTTGATCACAATGTCGTGACTCGTGACTCTCAGAGACCGAGGTGTCGCGGTTGTAGCGTCTGGTTAGGTTGCGTGCGAAGGAAGGTTTCATCTTGCGGGAAGCTTGGATGTCTTGAAGAATGGTTTTGAGGTAAGTGTAATTAATGTAAGCTTCTTGCCACTCTGGGATCATCTTGGCCACAAACTCTTTCCCGAATCTCATCTTGGACCCTCTCTCTCTCTAGGGCTTGAAGTCTAAGTGAGAAACACAATTAAGAATCTTGCTCTCTCTCTCTCTCTCTTTGAAAGTGATAACAAAACATGATAACTTATAATCTGATTAATAGCCTTGATGTTTATAGTAATTGACACTTGACATGTTAATGTGCTTAGTAATCTTTACTTAATATATAGTCACAAGTAAAAGACACATTCTGTGTCCACTTGAGAATATAGAAACAGACAACGTCTAGAGACGATTTGGTTATAGTCAATTAATTGGATCCAACCTTTTGAACATATACTCAAAATTTATCTCGTGCTTATTTGTTTTGTCGCCAACTTAAAAACAATGTGTAATGCAAACTCTCGTATACTCCTTGCATTGGTTGACAAGAAAATTGTTATCTTCTAGATTGATTCTTGAGCACAATTTTTTTTTTTTACTTATCTGCATTTATCGGAGAAGACTCACAAAAAAAATAGTTTCATTATGAAGCTCATGTAGAAAATTTTAACATATACTACTTCTTAGTATTTTATTATATGTTGCGATACTCGGGCTTTTTGCAAATTTGACTCAAAACTCAAAGTTAAATGCAAAACTAACCTCTCCTTCTCTTTTATTTTTCTTTTGTCCTTTTCATCCCACATGTTCACATTATTTACATAAATGCCATTAATTTTTTTTTCGAAAATAGCTTTTTTTACTCTGTTAACCTTGTCATCTTCAAGTATTTACAAGATTGCCATTGCCATCAATATCCCAACCACCATGAACAACCAATTTGAAGCTCTTAATGCATCTAAAATCGATTTACACACTCTCTTTCTCAGTTGTTATGAACTAAAAACAACATCTCTTTCACTTTGTCTCCAAATTCATCCAAAAAAATTCAAGCTTTTGATTGCAAAAATTTTATGGTTAATAGAGCCATTTAAGCATACTATTCTTGGTGGGTTACCTTCGTTTCAGGTTCTGGGTGGCTGTAGAAAATTGTGTGTGCTAAGGAAGTCATCTCACTAGTTTATGATATGAAATTGAAAATTTTCCAGATCTGTTCGCGTAGAAGACTTACATGTAAGTTGTCTGGCTGTAGAAGACTTACTTGTAAGTCTTCTGGTCAAGACGACTTACTTGTAAGTCTTCTGGTCAAGACGACTTACAAATAAGTTGTCTGGAAGACTCAGATAACTTACTGATAAGTCTTCTATCTGGACGACTTACTGGTAAGTCTTCTATCTGGACGACTTACTGGTAAGTCTTCTATCTGGACGACTTACTGGTAAGTCTTCTATCTGGACGACTTACTGGTAAGTCTTCTATCTGGACGACTTACAAGTAAGTCGTCTATCTTCTGGACGACTTACAAATAAGTCTTCTATCTGGACGACTTACTGGTAAGTTGTCTGGACAAGTCATTTTTGCAATTGATTTTTAAATGGGACGACTTACAAGTAAGTCGTCCATCTTTTAAATGGGACGACTTACTTGTAAGTCGTCCCATTTAAAAGTCAATTGCAAAAATGACCTATCCAGACAACTTACCAGTAAGTCGTCCAGATAGAAGACTTACTTGTAAGTCGTCCAGAATATAGACGACTTACTTGTAAGTCGTCCAGACAACTTATCAGTAAGTCGTCCATATAGAAGACTTACTTGTAAGTCATCCAGAATATAGACGACTTACATGTAAGTCGTCCAGAAGATAGACGACTTACAAGTAAGTCGTCCAGAAGACTTAATATACTTAGAGGGAAACCAAAATATTTTTAGAGGGAAACTAAAATATTTAAGCGGGAATATTAGGATGACTTACATGTAAGTCGTCCAGAAGGTAGACGACTTACTTGTAAGTCGTCCAGAAGATAGACGACTTACAAGTAAGTCGTCTAGAAGATAGAAGACTTACTTGTAAGTCGTCCAGAAGATAGACGACTTACTTGTAAGTCGTCCAGAAGACTTAATATACTTAGAGGGAAACCAAAATATTTTTAGCGGGAAACTAAAATATTTAAGCGGGAATATCATGACTCACTATTTTCACTCATATATGCTGAAAAAATTAACTTTTGTTTATATTAATTTATATATCTTAAACCATATGTTAATTACATGATTTCAATTTTTCACTTATCAAAATATTTTTTTTAAATTAAATTATTTTTAAGAAGAACTATCTAGACAACTTTCAAGTAAGTCTTCCAGAAGACTTACTTGAAAGTCGTCTGGACAGAAGACTTGCGAGGGTTAGAAACGTAAAACAAAATTTGTTTTTTTTTGTTTGTTCACAAGGGGCTGGTTGTAATTTCAATAGCCTTTTAAGTTACTTTTGCATTTGATTCAAGTTTGGGTTTACTTTTGTATTTGAAATCAAGTTTTGAGTCATTTTTGGCAAATTTCCCGCGATACTCCCCCTAAAGCTTGGCAATGGAACTTTTAGAATAGTCAACCATGTGATATCACAAATCTTAAAATCTACGGTTTGACTGTTGACCTTCAAGACCAAGAAGAGTCAACCATGTGGCTATCTACGCAGTCTCAAGTTGATGCGAACATTCTTTGTTTTCGGATTGTTGGTTCGTCTTTCGGATCCAGTCAGTTTCTCAGTTAGTGGGGTTTTTTTATGGCAATGGGACTCCTGAACAAGTTGAACTCGCTTCATCTTTGAGCAACCATACTGTCAAAGGCCTTTACACGAGTAACGTGCATCTATAGCTCAGATAAGAATCTGACTTCCCACTATAGCTCAGGCTTACCGGATGTTGTTGTTAGTTCAAACATATCACCGAAAAGATTTGGAGAAACCTTTGATGCAAGAGAAAGAGGATACAGTCTCTTTGGATACGACTGAGAAGACTGATGTTGGTTCGGGTGAAAGTGAAAGCAATGTTTCCAAGGCTGGAGACACTCCAAGTGTATCATCTCCCTCACATGATGGCTCTAAAACTGCTTCAGCACAAACATGTACCGTTTCCATTTACCTAAACTGCTTAATTTTCATTAAACAAGGAACAAACTAGTATGGGAATGGTATTCGTTGAGTTATGGACTTCTATGAAAAACTGCTTAAGTGTCTGATAAGCTTCTTAAGGAGATGATCCTTAGGATTGACTGTGGAGGATTAGAGTTGTTTTGAGTTGGTGAAAGAACAATTAATGAGGGCATATACAGCTTCAGGAGGTGGATTTTCTAGGCTTTGTTTGGGCATTTGGTTGAGAGTTCTCTCTGGTTTTGTGAATTGGAATGAGAAAAGCAGTTTCATAACTTGTTCATGTCAAAGTTAGACTTCAGCTCCCTGCTTCTCAGTATTTTAGCTGTTCCATGTTTTCTAATTCTGTTATTAATTTCTGAACTTTTTGATTGCTTGTAGAGTGTGATTTGTATCAAGGTAGCTGGTTTTATGAGGCCGGACCTCTGTACATGAACAACTCTTGCCCTGTCCTGACGCGGATGCAGAACTGACAGGGCAACGGAAGACCTGATAAGGGATATGAGAACTGGAGATGGAAACCCTCTCAGTGTGACCTTCCTCGGTTTGATGCCAAGAAATTTCTAGAGCTAATGAGAGGGAAGACTTTAGTCTTTACAGGTGATACAGTAGCTCGTAACCAGATGGAGTCCATGTTGTGCCTTCTTTGGCAGGCAAGTGCTTCTTCTTCGGATCATTTGTCCTAAAGAAGATTAAAACCTTTGTTTCGCTTCATGAAACTGTTTGTACTATTGATGTTTTCAGGTTGAAACACCGGAGAATCGTGGGAGTAAAAAGATGCAGGGATGTTTTTTAAGTCATCATCAGTAATGATTGGTCATCTTGGCTTATCCATCAGCTCCATGAAGAATTCGATTATGTTTTTTGAAGGTGTCACCAAACTGAACTGGGAGCACAATAGAAGCTCTCCGGAGTTTCGATGTGGTTGTCCTGTCATCAGGACACTGGTTAGCAAAGCAGTGTGTCTAATCGCTGGAGGACAGTTATGGTGGCCAGACAAATCACAACCCATGAAAGTCAATAACGTGGAAGCATTCGGAGTATCAGGTGAAAACAATCCTCAAATCCATAGCTACACACCCGAACTTCACAGCTTTGACTATTGTGAGAACATGGTCGCCTAAAAGAGGACCTGATCGAAGATCTCCGCCTCAGGATTGCTTGCACTGGTGAATGCCGGGACCGGTAGATACATGGAACGAAATGGTCTTGGAGTTTGAGGGCAGGAGAAAGAGATACTTACCATCTTGACTTGGTTTTGAAACTCAAGAGAGAGAATACTACATGATCTTCTACGTACTAAGTTGATTCTTGATTTATGTAAACCAAATATAAAGTCTCAGTTCACTTGTAGATTTGTAACACCACCGTGAAGGTTAGTATTAGGACCCTACTTGTTCCACTATACTTTTTGTTTCGCTTGGTCTTTTTAATTCATTAATTACGGGGTAAAATTGAATTTTAATAAAAGCATCTGATTCTATTTGAAATATTAAAAACGACATGGACTACAAATAAAAACTTCGTATGAATTTGGGGGTGTTATATGCAAAAAGACACAAGTAGTTGAGTAAAATTCATCGCTAAAGCTCACCCAAAGCCAAAGGCCTTGTCTTCTTGTCGGAGTGAAAATGGCGTCGTCGTACACGCTTTCCTTTATCCCTTTGACGGTCGTCGTTTCGCGGCGGAGTGCATCTCCCCCTTCTTCTTCTTCTTCTTCCCTGATTCCTCCTCCTTCTCTACTAGGTAAAAAGCTTCTGGTGACGCAACCGTCGCGCCGCCGCTTCGTCCCCAAGAACCGGTGCTTGACATCAGCCAGCACGGTCTTTAGCGTCCCAACCTCGTGAGTTTTTTTATTTGACAGCTTGTTTATAGTTTCTCGGTAGCCACGAAACTTAGGGTTGTTATGTTTGTTTTTTTTTTGCAGGCAACCGGAGAACGGTTCTTCAGATAAGATTCCAAAGTGAGTCTCTTTTAAGAGCTTTTATGTTTTTGAATTGTTCAGGTTTCGTAGATAGTTGAGAGTTTATCTGTTTGGTTTTAGATGGTCAGCGAGAGCTATAAAATCACTGGCAATGGGGGAATTGGAGGCTAGGAAGCTTAAGTATCCAACTACAGGGTCTGAAGCCATTCTCATGGGTATTTTGGTCGAAGGTTTGTGTATTCCTCAGACCTATGTTTGCTTCAGGCTTCTAGTTTAGATTCTGGTTTCTTGGTGGATGTTTACGCTTGTTGTGGTTGAAAGCTTATGTTTTTATCTGATGAATCGTTAATAACAATGCTGGTGAAGAGTTCTCATCCTCATTGTATGATTCACTGAATCCAAGCATATGAGGAAAGCTAGGTTTGTTATGGTTGGTTGTTTGTTCATGTGAGATTAGATTTTTGCTACTTCACTTCTGTTTCTTGATTATAAGCAACTAAAAGCTCTATCTTCAGTTATGGAATGGCTTTATGTTGGTTTGAGAGATCCGTATAAGAAGCTTTTTGCCTCGCGTTGTGCTGGAGTTCAGATTCTTTACTGATTCTGAGCATAAGCTTGTTTGTTTCTATAAAATGAAATACATGTGGGGATGAGGTTTTGCTTCTGTTTATTTGTATCTTAACCATAGGAAAACTGAAACTTTATATTCAGTTGTGGAGATGCTTATGCTGTTTGAATAGAATCATCTATTATTCAGTTTAATTTTGTGTGTTGTAACATAAAGACACAGATGGTAAATAAACTAACGTTTATTACCCTTGTTGTTGGGTTTTCATTACAGGTACTAGCACAGCTGCTAAGTTCCTGAGGGGGAACGGAATCACACTCTTTAAGGTGAGAGATGAGATTATAAGGCTGTTAGGGAAATCAGATATGTACTTCTTCAGCCCTGAGCACCCTCCTCTAACTGAACCGGCTCGAAAGGCCATTGACTGGGCTGTTGATGAGAAGAAAAAATCTGGTGTGCCTAAACAACACCATCTTAATCATTTTCTCCCATCTGTTATAGCAACTGAAACTGTTTGGTCACAGGTGTTGATGGGGAACTAACCACGGCCTACTTGCTTCTGGGAGTTTGGTCTCAAAAGGACTCAGCAGGCCGCCAGATCTTAGAGGCGCTCGGGTTCAACGAAGATAAAGCCAAACAAGTTGCTGAATCTGTAAGTTTTGAAACTTAAAGAAGGGCTTAGGCTAAGTGGGGGCATGTGTTGAGAGTGTTTGGTTTGGTTTCAGATGAATGAAGATGTAGATTTGAGCTTCAAGAAACAAGGTCAATAGTGATTGGGTTTATTTGTGTAACTGTACATGGAGTAGCAAAAAGCAACTCCTTATTCAAGACAAACCAGTCTCACTCTTATCAAATACTAGACACAGGCCATCCTTAGCATTCTCTATCAGTACTTGGTTGCTGTTAAGTTTTATTTATTTTTTTGCATTAGACAGCGATTATATGCATCTTATTACAATTCACAACTCCAAAATATAATTCAGTTGGTTTTGTTTACCTGATATCTTTATGTTACTACTGAAACTCATTTCCTTAATCACTCATTCGCTGAGTGAATAATTGGGAGCTTAAATCTTTTAACCGATGAAGTATATTTAGGGTATCTCTAACTTCACTCTATTTTTTATTCTAAATAGAGTTTTGTGTAAAAAATGTTTAAATGATACACTATTTTCTACTCTATAATAGAGTAAAAGAAAGTTTCCTCTATATAAAGTAACTAGTTTATTTTTAGTTTATCATTCTATTTTTCGTTCTAAAATAAAATACATTTGGAACGATAATCAATTCTATTATGAAATCATTTTATTTTAGAGGAAAAAACAGTTGGAGATGGTCTTATAGTTTAGTTTCCTGTTGGCTATTTACTGACAATTTTTGCTAGTTGAATGATATATGGACAACTTTAACTCAGCTTTCTTATTGGATCATAATGATATTCGTAGAAAAGAAGAAGTTATATTGATCATATAAAGGTTTAAAGTACAATCAAATTTTTTATTCAAAGATCTAAGACTCAAACCTATGCAACTTCTCGGCTCTAATCGAAGGCAACTGTTTGGCCAATGCGACTCTTCCCGATTGTTTGTAATCAAAAGGACAAGAATGCTCCTCAGGATATCGATGTGACCCACAAAACATGTGTCCACATCTGCATTTGAACCCTGTCACCCCTACTCTCTTATTACAAGTTTCACATCTCTGTTTTCTAACCGGTTCTTTAACGGCAGCAACTATCGAACTTCTCGTAGGAACTGTTGATGGCTCGGGCTTGGACTCGAGTCTGAGAGTGGCCAATTGTTCAAGAACACTCTTTTTGTAACAGAGAGAGCAGAGATTATTGTTCTCTCGGGTCCCGTAGAGTCCACAACCTCCAATGCATGGTATTGCTTCTGTCTCGTTGGCGTGAATCATTTTCTCTAAAGTAAATTTTCTTCTTCTTGTTCTCTTCTAGTTTGCAGTTCAAGATTGTTGTCTGTGTGTTCTATGAGTGATTCTACTATTACTATTTATAGAGGATTACCGTTGTGCAATCAAGTGAATTTCCTTTTTGGTATTGAATCTGATTAGTGCTTGCCTTTCTTTTTTTTTTTTTTGGTCAAATAGTGCTTGCCTTTCTTGTGGACATTTCCTTTTATAAAAAAAGGAAAGTTACGTTAAGAGAGTTGACGCACAAAAAAATTAATAAGAAGGCGTGTTTTTTCTTCGAACAGCATAAAGTTGACTAGGACAAAGTAAATAAACACGTAATACAGTGATCTAATTAGATTTTTAGCAAATAAACAAAAAAATTAGTATATATAATTAAGACGAAAGCTGGAAAAAAAAAACAGCAAGTTCCGTGTGGTTTCTGAGAAGTCGGTCTGTTATTATCTTAATACAATAAACGTTGCTTGCCGTTTTGAATATGTTAGTAATTAATTAAATTAAGTTAATAGTTAATACCTAATAAGATAAATTCCACATGGTGACCTTTGATTACCCCACGGCCTCATCCACCCGCCCCCACGTGAATACCCTCTTTAATTTTCATTTAACGTTACTAATTAGGCCTGGGCATCCGGGTCCTCGGGTCGGGTTCGGGTCGGGTCCTGATCGGGTCCGGGTCTTTCGGGTCCTAAAAATTTAGACCCATATAGGTACTTGTAATTTTCCGGGTCGGTTCCGGGTCGGGTCTTATCGGATCCGGATCGGTTCGGGTCTATAATTTCAATACCTGTAAAATACCCGTAATTTTTCGGGTCCGGATCGGGTTTGGGTATTTAGAATCTGAAAAATACATGGCATACCGAGACTCACTCAAATTTAATTAATATTTGTCATATATATCTAAATATTTATAAAATAGCTTAAATTAAACTATTAATAATCAACATAAATCATTTTAAACTCTAAATTTTATAGTTTAAAGCTTCATATTACTTAAAAATGTTACAAAATAATAATAAATATTGTTAACAAAAGAAATTTCAACTAAATAAAATATAATATATATATATATAAAACATAACACAAAAAATCATAGTTTTAATATACATGTTTTTAAGTCGGGTACAAATCGGTTCTTGCGGGTCGGGTCTATTTGGATCGGTTCTTTTTGGGTCCGGATCTATTCGGGTCGGTTCTCTTCGGGTCCGGATCTGTTCGGGTAAAAGAAATTTAGACCCAAAAGGTACTTGTAAACTTTCGGTTCGGGTTCGGGTCGGGTATTTTCGGACCGGGTCCGGGTCGGGTCTTCGGGTCCAGGTTAAAATGCCCAGGCCTATTACTAATTAAATGATCTGATGTCAGTCAAAAGCGACGTAACAAAAGAGCATTTAACATGGCATGGTGCTAACATCTAACCCGGTTCGGTTTTCTATCCTGGTATGTTGGTCCGTTAAACCAAACTTAAAATCTGGTCAGATTTTGCTTGATTAAACGTCGATTTTATGTTTAAAATTCGAGCATAACATATGGATTTTCAAACTATAATTTTCTTCTCTGTATAGCTTCTCGGTTTGATATGGAAAGATTTGGTCGAACCAATAAGTGTAAACCACGATGTAATTAATTTTAAATACAGGAAAATCGATTAATAACAAAACATTTCCATTTTCCGAAACAGCTGTTACCTTTCTTCTCCCTTTCCGAGTTTAATCTGAAAAGCGAAAAAAAAACAGACATAACTCCGTCGGAGAAACATAAAAAGTTTCGATTTTTATTCTCCGGTTTATGGTTCACCTTCGGTTAATTAACTCCGTATGCCGTCACGAGCAATCTCGGCTTCGGCTCCGGCTCCGGTAGCTTCACCGCCGTTGACCCACCACGACAGGACAGCGCGAACCTCTCCACCGTTCGCCGCCGCCGCCGGTTTCTCTCTCTTCATCACCCTCTCCGTCTGCTTCCGCAAATTCACCCGGAAACGTCCACCGCCTCCGCCCGGAGACGCCGCCGCCTCCTCCTCCTCCCGACACCCGCCGCGTGAGTTCTCTTACTCAACTCTCCGCCGCGCCACCGCGTCTTTCTCCCCGGCGAACCGCCTCGGCCAAGGCGGCTTCGGCGCCGTGTTCCGGGGAACCTTCTCCACCGGCGAGAATGTAGCCGTGAAGGTGATGGACTCAGGGTCTCTCCAGGGAGAAGCTGAGTTTCAGAACGAGCTGTTCTTCGCATCCAAGCTTGACTCTCCTCACGTGGTCCCCGTCGTTGGCTTCTCACACGACAAGAAACGACGACGTTTGCTTCTCGTGTACGAGCTTATGGATAATGGGAACCTCCAGGACGCGTTGCTTCATAGGAGATGCCCTGAGCTTATGGATTGGAGTAAGAGGTTCTTGGTGGCTGTTAACGTCGCTGAAGGTATCGAGCATCTTCATGGCCTTGAAAGGCCTGTGATTCATGGAGACATAAAGCCTAGTAATGTTCTGTTGGATAAACTCTTTAACGCCAAGATCGCTGACTTTGGTTTAGCTAGAGTTAAGCCGGAGCACGTGGAGATCACTGTGGACGGTGGAGGAGGAGGAGGGGCGGAGGAAGAGTTGGAGAGTGTGATCACTACTGGTACTAATTATGAAGATTTCAACTTTGGTTTGGTGAAACAGTCGCCGGAAAGTGTTGCTAAAGTTACTGGTTCTTCGCCGGAGACGACGACGACGGTTGTATCCGTTTCTCCGGAGAAGGGGAAGGAGGTTGAGAGAAGAGATTGGTGGTGGAAGCAAGAGAGCAATGTGGAGAGAGGGAAAGTGAAAGACTATGTGATGCAGTGGATTGGTTCTGAGGTGAAGAAGGAGAGACCAAGCAGTGTTGATTTGATTGAGTCCATGGCGAGGACAGCTTCTTCTTCTTCGTCAAGTAAGAAGAAGAGTAGCAAGAGACTAGAGTGGTGGCTTTCACTGGAGGAAGAGAGTGAGAATAAGAAGAAGAAGAAGAAGCGGAGGATGGTTAGAAAGTGGTGGAAAGATGAGTATCGAAGAGAACTCTCTAACAAGAAGAAGAAAACGTTAGAATCTGAGTTCAGTGATGATGGATGTAGTAGTGTGAGTCATTGGAGACGTCGTAGTAACAGTAAAGGCAGCAGCATAGACTGGTGGTTAGATGGGTTAAGAGCACGAGGCAATAGCCATGACTCGGTGAGTGGAGAGATAGCTAAGAGCTGTGGTGGAATCAGTAGCACACCGAGCATGAGAGGAACCGTGTGCTATGCAGCGCCTGAGTACTGTAACTTAGACAACAACAATGTGTCTGAGAAATGTGATGTGTATAGCTACGGTGTACTGTTGTTAGTTCTTGTTTCGGGGAGGCGTCCGTTGGAGATGACAGGGTCTGCGAGTGAGATCCAACGTGCAAATCTCATGTCTTGGGCGAGGAAGCTGGCGAGAAGAGGGAAGCTTGTTGATCTTGTCGACCAGAAGTTGCAAAACTTGGAGCAAGAACAAGCAGTGCTGTGCATAAAGGTGGCCTTGCAGTGTCTGCAAAGATTGCCGGTTTCACGACCGTCGATGAAAGATGTTTTGGGGATGCTTAAAGGAGAAGTGTGTCTTCCGTAGTTGCCTACTGATTTCTCACCACAGTGGTTCCAACATGTCAGGCTAGGCTGTTCCTTTTTCTTTACACGCATTGACATTTGACAGAGACCGAGTATTGGTTCATGTTATGATTTGTTTTTCACCTGTTGGTCCAGTTTTGCTTCATAACTATGCCTGAAATTGATAGATTGAGTAACCCATTGAACACGATATCGATAGGTTTTTGCTTGCTCTTTCACACCTTATGCAAGTTTGATTGTTTTATTGGTTGCACAAAGTAGTTCGGACATAGTTTGCTGTTTACAAATCACATGGGCCCAATTTTTTCTAATTTAGTAGGTCTAAGATTAACTGGTCACATTGGAGATTCATCAATCTCTTAATTTCTTTTCTTGAAACAACATGCAAACGACCCATTTCCACAATAAAATGATCATATAATAATATTTTTACATTAACTTTTAACTTCATCTTCAGTCCACATATTAAAAGTATTAAAATTTATTTTTTCTTAATTCAAAAGATCAAAACCATTATTTTCATAAACGTAAATTTGACTTGGTTTTAATAGTTTGAACATTAACCAATATCAAATTAGTATGTTTTAGACCTAATTTGAAACCCGATACAACCTTAATTTCAATTACAAACCCGATCGAACTTCGAATCAAATTTTGATAAATTTTAAAAATTAGATTATGTCGATTCAAATAGATTAACCACTGATTTTGTTTTAAATTCTTGGCCATAAACCGATCTAAATTAGTCTGTGTGAGTTTTATTTCATATTTAATATATTAGGGAGATATGAGTTTTGATCTTTTGAATTATGGAAAAAAAGGTTTTAATATTTCTAATACGTAAAATTAAAACAATGAAATTGTTACTATATAATATTTCTCGTGTAAAAAATGTAGTTTACCCTAGTTCACTGTAGTTTACCCTAAAACAACAAAGAGAGTTGTTGACTTTTTTTTTTTTGTTTCTATTTATTCGGTTCTTTTATACTTTTAACTTAACTGGGCCAATATATAATTTGGGCCAACTTGGCTCATTTAACATTGTATACTCGTTTTTGGACATCCATCGTATAGAATCCCTTTATTATTAATAGAGAAGCAAAATAGAAAAATAACCTTTAATTTGTAAGTTATTTACACATGTGCCATGCTGACGTGGCATCACCACAGAGCACCTCAGCCTACATAATTAATTGCCCTTCTGTTACTAGAGTAATTACATAAAAGTGCCACTGCCAGTTCACTTTTATATTTTCGTGACATTACTATAAACATATATGGGTTGATGCTTGATATAATTACTCTCTTGAATTTTTTTACACCAAGATCGTGTTTAACCTCTGCAAGTGGATAAAGTCACTAACATTTTTAGCTGCAACTTGAAGTACACCGAAGTTTATCTTCACCTTGAATGTTCTCCAAGATATACATGACTTATTTGTCTAAGCTTTGCAATTGCATATTTGAAACCTATGCAAACATTGAACATAAAGAGTTTACATAAAACAAATTAATTCCTCTTATTGCATATTCAAGTTGAAACCTATGCAAACATTGAACAATATTGGGTTCACTAATATTTTGTGTTCATCAAACGAATTATATTTTTGCCATCACACAACAATCAGTATTAAGTGACCACTGCTCTTTCATGTGCGTTTAGTTCAATAAGATTTGTTTGTATAGCTATATGGTATAGCTATAAAGGATGTAACAGTTATTTATTATATATAAACAAGCCGTATTGCATAATTTGAACATGCACACACTAATCTGAATAATCGTTACAATATGGTATATAATATATGTACACACGAGAAATATATAAGGCAAGTTTTATTTTTTACCTAAGGAACTAAATATTGTAGTGAATAAATCATTCAGTATTGCCGAGATCAATGACAATAACATTGATTGGTTTGGATTGTTATTTAGGCAACTAAATATCATAGTTACTCCTGCTACCAAATTTTGGAGTCCATATACTTTTATAGTCTAATAGTTTAATTCAAAAAAATGCTTTATACGAGTGTTTCTAAACTTACTATATATGCTTAATTAAACATGGCATATGGTAGAATTTATATTAGGTATAAGCGTTCGAGTCGGGTTTGGATCAGTTTCTTTCGGATCCAAGTTTTTTTAGGTCTTAGACATTTGGATCCAACTAGGTAATTGGATTTTTTTTATTCAAATTCGGATCAGTTCTTTTCAGATCTAGGTTGATTTGGATCTATAACTGAAATACCTATAAAATCAGGTGATTTTCTGATACGTAACAGGTTCAAATCTGGTTTAAGTATTTAGGTTCTGATAAAGACCCGACGTATCTGAACTCCATCAAAAGTTAGTTAAAGTTCCAATCTAAAATTTTGCAAAATAACAAATATAAATTATTAGTAGTTTAAATTAAACATGTTGAACTCGAAATTTAACATATAGAGTTTCATATTACTTAAAACTATCATTAAATAAATAATAAAATTGCTAACATAATACATTGCAACTAAATCATATACTACAATAAATAAATTGAACAAATAAAATCATATTTTATATATTTTATGTCTTTAGATTGGGTATATATTGGGCCCAGTCTATTCAGGTTGGTTCTGTTTAGATCCAGGTATATCCGGGTCGATTTTTTCGATTTCATTTCTTTAGTGTAGAGCAATTTTAGATTCAGTTAAGTACTTTTAAACTTTTGGTTTGATTTTAGGTCGCTTCTAATTCAAAATTTTGGGCGTAAGTAAAATGTTCACACCGTATTTCTATATAATGTTAGATATAATTTATGAACAAAAATGTATAGTAATTTAATTATTTTCTTAACAATTTTGGGCGGGTCTCTACCTAGTACGATTAATAAAGAACTATATTTTTTTGTCAACTTATGCTTTTTATTAAAGTGAAGGTCTAATGGGCATTAATACAAACAGACCCAATTAAAATTGATTCAACGAAGCCCAATCAAACATATAAGCTTTACATGTATAAAGACACGTGGCTGGACTCGTGGCGTCGATTCTTTCATCTGAAGAGAAAAAAAGGCGGTGCCGGAAAACTCGCTGGAAATCCATCATTCTCCATCTTCAATCCCTTGAGGCTGCTTGCATGTTCTTCCATCTTTCAATCTTCGGTTAAAAAAGAAATCTTCATCCCTACCGGTAGAGTAAAAGTCCAAAGAACACTTCAACAGAGACTATCACAGAATTTTGCTGGAACACTTCCACTACGGAAGCTCCAACTCATCTAAATTCCGGATAGAATCTCTTAGATGCGTTCCAAAACCTCAGCTTTTGACTTTCATGGAGACTTCACAAATCTCAAAGCAAAGCTTGGTACCATTTTCGGATAAAAGACTGAGCTTTTCTGTCCAAGAAGAAAACCGAATCACTTGATCAACTAGCTTAACACCATCACTTAGATGGAGGAGAACTAGATCCAAACTTTATTTAGGTTAACCCGAAACAGAGAAAAGATTAGAGTGATAACTATCTCTGTTTAGTCAACCTTAAACACACCAAAATCGTCTAATAAGAAAACATGAGATCGCCAAAACAAAATGAAAATCGATCCTTGAAATCGAAGATATACACAAATCGCCTAACGAAGGATTAATTTACAAAAGCAAAAAACAAAAAGAGGTTGGTAACCGGCAGTTAAGGCCACCGGCCACTGGAAATTTTACTTTGATTTAGGAAGTTTTTAGAGAGAAGGTAAAGAAAATAGAGAGAGAAAAAAATAATAATAAAGAACTATATTAATTCAAATTTTAATATCTTTAGTATCATATTATAAATTTTAACATCATTTATAAAATTTTATCCAAACAAAAGTTTCTAGTGTACTCGCTTAAAAAAACTGTTGCGCTATATCTCAAGATTATTCAACCTAGCTGAGAATTAACTTATGTTCAATAACACCAAATTTATATTAAAAAATCACCAAATTTATAAATACATATATACCACTCTATTTGAGTGATCATATATGATTTAAAATATTTCATACATCTGAAAATAATTAAATATTATATTTTACTTTTAATTAATATACTACATAAAAAGTACAGATAAAACAATTTTCTCTTTTGGTAATAAAACTACAATTATAAAAAAAATTCTAAATAGAGAACACAATTAACATGAAACGGGAATAGAAGTGTATTATGCTATATATTAAATTGTTTAAAACTAAAGAAATTACATAACATCGAAATTTAAAGTGATTCGAATAATTTTGAGAATAGCGTCCAGCATCTGGCCTTCTGCCCCTCAGAGATGCAGCAGTGGATCCTATAATCTATTGTGCATCGGGTCAATACACGTATATAATAAGAAAATAATTGATCGTACAATGACGTACTTATTTCTTCTATACATTAATCGTGAAACATTTTTTTAAGTTATCACACTAACTGCAATGTTTATGTATTAACATAACAGCTATTCTCACATCTCATATTCAAAAACTTATATTATTAGTAATATTACAAAACTGTCACTATATATAATAAAATAAATCACTCATTAATTACCTTTCACAAAAAAATCTCTTCAGTTTTTCTTTAATAAAAATACAAAATTATCAATTATGATCTACAATAAATATAATACTTAATGATATGGAATAATAAAAATTGATAACAGTTCATATATTCTCTACTATTTTTATTTAATTTAATTTGAAATTTTAATTTGATCAAATCATAAAAATGTATTTCATATATCTTTTGCTGTTATTTTTAAAAATAATTTCTGAAAAGAATTATTTATTTAACAGAAATTTTATAAATTATCTAATCACGTGCATGACAAAAATTATTGCCTATTATTCCTTATATAATAATTGAAGAACATTTTATATTGTTACTTAGAGTACTATATTGAGATGTCAACACTACTTCTCTTCTCACATCCCTTGTTCAAGAAATTCTTGTTCACTTAGAATAATTACTAATTATGCCACTGTATAGTTTTCCAAGACCAACTTAATATATAATGTCGACAGCGTGTTTAATATAGAGTTATCAATTGGTCCGCACATGGCCGGTTTACCTTATGTCAAATTTGATTTGGGTAAACAAATAGCTTAAATACAATGTCGACATACTTAAACCCTTTAATATTCATCACTGACCTGTTTGATTAGTGTTTTCACCTTTTAATATTTGTTCACACTTCTATATTTGTTTTGTCAGCGTTCACACTTCTATTTAATTTGTTTAATAGAAATTTTACTGACATGAGTTATCACTTAGTAATAAAAAAATAAATGAAACTCGAAAGATGTAAAAAATGGAATATGGACAGAGAAGCAGCTGAAAGACGTCACTACTTACCCTAATTAACATGCCTCTTTGCTTACCCTAACATGCCTCTCTTAATTTATAAACGAAAACACTTTCTTTATGTTACTGTCTTTACAACGAATCACTGACTGAAACTCACCAAATCTCTGAGAGCATAGAATCAGACAAGACCAGATCCTGCTGACTCATCATCATTATCATAATAATAATTCATGACCATCATCATCTTTGTATAAAATAGCTAGTAATTAAACGAAAAGAAACTATACAAGTTTTAACATGGCTGATCTTCCAGAGAAGAGAAGAAAGCGTAGTAAAGAGGTGAGAGTTAGGAGTGAAGAAAACGTGGAGAAGATAATGCACAGAGAAGTTGAGAAACAAAGGAGACAAGACATGGCTTCTCTTTATGCGTCTCTTCGCTCTCTTCTCCCTCTTGAGTTCATCCAGGTCTCTCCCTCTCTTCAAAAACTAATTAATTAATTAATATCTCTTTTTATTTTACACTTCTACACATCTACAAGTTAGAATCTACCAAAAAAATATTTGTCTCTTAGTTTGAGCTGTTGTTTTGTTAGAAAAGATTCACTAGAACTTTAACACCCTCTCTGTTTTTTTTTAAAGAATGTTAAATTTATTCGAAAAAATTATTTGTACAATGAAGAAGCTTCAAAGCTTAGTGTTTATAGCATATAAGCATACTAAAGAACTTTAACCTCTCACATCACAAGATCCTGAACAATATAAAGCTAATATTAACCCCTTTTGTTTCTTTTTTTGTTTCTTGATGAAGTTTTGTTTTGTACTTGTTTTGGTTATATAGGGAAAGCGTTCTACATCAGATCAGTTAGACGAGGCGGTGGATTACATAAAGCATCTTCAGAAGGACATCAAGGACATGAGTTCCAAGAGAGATGACCTCATGTTATTGTATGAACAACGCTTTGGGAGTAGAGATGAGCAAGGTGGGAATGATAGTTCGAATCATGTCGTGATACGTCCGTGTTTGGTGGGAGTAGAAATCGTTTTGAGCGGTCTACTTACACCGTTGTCAAGCGTGATGGAAGTGATTTCTGAACATGGTCTATGTATTCTTGGTTGCACCTCCTCCAATGTGAATGGCAGCCTCATTCACACTTTACAGGCTGAGGTACTTGTGCTTACTTATTTGTTCTTTATGTGTTCTTGTGCTTACTTAATTAATAGCAATATAAACATTCACCAAGTAAATTAAAAAAGGATATAAATCAAGATTCAGACTATTCATAAGATATTATTAGACATGTGATATATTGCACTCGTTATTTTTTGTAAAATGCGGAATTATTTTGAATTAGAAGTAACAATGTTTATGTTGCTGAAGCAACTAATAATCGTTGCTATATTGAGTTGGATTAAATGGTTTATATCCATTAATTATTCTATGTTGTCATGGATAGTCAGTATTCTTTAGGAATAGTCGCCAAAAAATGTGGCTATCTTCCCTATTTCTTGTAGTCTAGATACAGCTTAAATTGTTGATGCTTGATTATTACTTATTAGCATGTTTGTAACTATTGTATAAATAGCAAAATTCCTGCGTGAACAAAATTTAAATATTTTAATAATATTGCTGAAACTTTTTAGGACATAATATGTACAGTATGTCATTTTCTGACTGTTTGTAAATCAAGTTGAGTTTTTTTTTTGTTAAAATATATAGAATGCAATAAATTTTTATTTTAAAAATTTATATGCCAGAAGTTAGATGTTATGATTTTTGTTGAGCAAATTTTAGTTTTTCTAATTGATATCTGTTTGAATGCTCCATTTACATATACTAAAAGAAGGCATATAATGCATAACTTACTTATATCTTTATTGTTTCAAAGTTAATTTGTTTGTTTGCCTCTTACAGTGCACACCAAATTAATTAAGGCCTTTCTTTTGTTTGGTCCTATATGATCTATGTCATGTCCTTGTTGATTTAATATGTGAAGTTGAGTTGCTTTCATGTTGCAGGTCAACAATCAGGCTTTAGTTGACTTTACAGACCTTAAGGATGCATTGGCCCTAATGAAGTAAACGTTTCCTTAGTAGTTTTTTAACTTCTCAAACCCAAAACGATCGGGCTCTAGTTGACTTTGCACTTGAATTGTGTATTTGGTGTATCTGTTTTTTTGCAGATTGTGGAATTGTATTTCCTTCTTTTTTTTTGGGGAAAAATAATGTATTTCCCTTTTTTTTTGTTTTCTTTTTGTCATCGATGTATTTCCCTATTTTGAAAAATTACGAATGATATCTTGTTGGAAAATAAGAGATATTGGGGTCACACAATTTTAAAACCTTTTTAACTTGGACTAGTGAAGGGCAGATTCTTTATTTGGCAGCGCAAAGAAATACCATTTTTTTTTCTTTATCTACAAGAAGGAGAATCAGAGACAGATCAGATGCAATCAAGATTCGAAGTTTTATATGTACTTCAAAACTAAAGAACTCCAAGATATTAATAAAGAACTCCCAGTTGTTGTCATTAGAATGCTTTTACAAATTTAATCATTAGACATCATCCTCAAGTAGTTTTTGCCTCCGTAAAAATCAGAGACTAATCCAAAAACTCAACTAGAGGACATTGTTACAAAATATTGGGTTCCTCATTAGCTCAATTAATCAATAATCAAGCTCTAATCCAGGATGTCCAAAAAAAAAGAAATATCTAGAGGATTAAGAAGTGTGTAGAAGATGCTTCGGATAAGATCAAGACATAACTCTAGAAGTAGTTTGAACTTATCTTTCACTAGTATAAATAGTAATGTTTTAATTCACTTGTTATCAAGCAAAAGCAAAACAAAAGAGAAAAACACATTAAAGATTTTTTAAGAGAGTTCTAAAGAGTTTCAAAATAGAAAGCTTTTGTAAAAAAAAACTTTCATAATGTAGGAAGGCTATCTCAAACATTAGTTGTATAGTTTTCATCTTAACCTCTCAAAAAAACATTATCCGTTAACTTTTCTCAACAAGTAGTATCAAATCTAGGTTACCATTACCTTTCAAAAAGTGAAGATGGAAGCTACCATTACTTTTAAATGTGACATGTTCAAGCTCACGACGGACAACTTCTTTTATTGGGAACCGATGATGGAAAGACCATCTTTATTGCAAGGATTTGCATGAGTCCATCTTCATGAAATACAAGTAGGAAGAAAATGATGATAAAGCATGGGAGATTCTTAATAGAAAGATGGTTGCAGTAATACGCAAGTACATCGACCAATCTCTCTTTAAAAACGTCTCTACCTATACAAATGCTTTTGAATTATGGACAAAACTTGAATCCATGATTCAGAAGAAACGCCTCGAAACAAAGCTTTTCTTGTTCGACAATTGAATTATAGACAAAACTTGAATCCATGATTCAAGTGGCTCGTAAATCAACTAAAAAGTTGAGATGAAGATTAAAGATGAAATGAAAGCCCTATTACTCCTCAGTTCACTTTCTGGGAGCTGAGATACTCTAGTCGTCACTCTAACTACTTCAATACCAGTGGGAAAGCTTACTATGGACACTGTCATTGATATCATACTGATGTATGCTCCCTGTCGGAGAAATCCAATGGAGGTGCATCATATTTCGTTACCTTCATTGATGACCATCAAAGGAAGGTACACATACATCTTTTGAAATTAAAAGATCAAGTTCTTGATGCTTTTAAAGAATTTAGGGGCCAATCAGAACGAAGTATAAATCAAAATCTCAAATGTGTTTCATCTGACAATCGTGGAAAGTATTAATTAAAGTCCTTTTGAAGCCTTTTACAAAGTTTACAGGATCATGATGGAGAAGACACCACCAAATCAGGAAAGAGAAATTTGTTGGGTTTTCCTCATTAGCCCCAAATTAATTGATAATCAAGTTCAAACCAAAGAAACCCAAGAAAAAATTATCAAGAAGATCAAGAAGTGTGTAAAAGATGCTTTAGATAAGATCAAGAAAGATTTCTAGAATTAACTTATCTTTCACTAGTATAAATAAGAGTGTTTAGTTCACTTGCTATCAGGTAAAAGCAAAAAATAAGAGAGAAACACATTTCACAAAGAGTTTTAAGAAATTTCTAAAAGAGTTTCCAAATAGAAAGCTTTTGTAGAAAAACATTTTATGTCTCAAATATTAGATGTCTACTTACCATCTTAACTTCTCGAAAAAATATTATCCCTAACTTTTCCCAACACAAAATTTTATAAACTCAACTTCATTCCCATTCAATTTAAGGTACATAAAAAAATTAAATCTTCAATAACTACCAAATATATATCTCAGTATATAACCTGCAGTATGCCAGACGAGTTAAATGGAACGGGTTATACCGTGTTGAAATTTAATAATTTATAAATATATATACTATTTTTTTTTTGAAAAAAATCATTTTGGTGGCCATCAACTTCAGATACATGACCCAACATAACATATACAGATAGATAACTTTTTATCCATTAGTTTACCACTGTTGTCGAGCATTAACTTCAATTATATGATCCAGCTAATCCCAAAAGATCATCCTCTATCCATCACTTTATCTTTATCACTCGTTCTTTATATATAATTATACTCAAACTCTTGCAGTATTATTGATGACACGTGAAGGTATCTACCGACTCATCTTGTATTAATCATACGAAACAATTTTTTCTCGGACCCCTATCTCTTGTAAATAAAGTTAAAACCCCACTTCAATTCGACGTGTGGAGCCTCTCTTCCATATTATTATCTTTTTAAGTTTTCTTAAAACATGAAGTTTGTCATTGCGTAAGTATTTTCTCATGAAGTTTCAACTCGTGTCATGATTCAAACTAGTGGTTTGTCTTTTGTCTTGTTGTCCCTAATTACTAGGGCGATAAACAGTATTTGTCCAATGTCATCCGCTTTTATCAAATACATTATGGTCTCAAAGCATCGAAGTTTCTGGTTCCGGAATTCTAAAAATACATACAAACGTATATATTTAAGTTAGTATTATTAAATTTTTAATTTTATGAGAAATCCAACCTAAAATATTATGCATAAATTATTTAGATTAAAGTTTTCATAAAATTAAAATTTTTACAATTAAATATTAATATATATATATATATATATGTATTTTGAGAATTTCCGGAGTTAGAACTTCTCACTGGAAGTCCTACCGTCATATTTTGGTGACAAGACCATGTACGTTTTGTCGTTGTTAGCTTGGCGGTGTATTTCAGCAACTAGTAGTTAATTCAAATATTTTAACTATCAACTTTTAAGTGTTTATTGATCGTATTGCTAAACCAACGAGTACAATATGAATATGATTTACTTGGTATTATTGTTTTATGTAACTGTTAGATTTAGATTTATTAAGTAATTCCAACTTAAAATCAATTGATACTCAGTAGATTGACCATAATTTTTTTATATATTATTTAATGTCTCATTGAATTCTTGATGTGGAATATATATCTCTAATACTCTTTTTCGAGATGATGGCTCTTATCGGCCAGAAATCTCGGAACTTTAAGTCATTTATATTTGGTCGAACGAGTCAAATACGACAATTATACCTAGTTAAAAAGTTAAACACGACTTTTATATCCGGTCGTGTAGGATTAAATTAATTAATTAGAAGTTTAGGATATGGACTCTAATACCATATTAGATTTAAATTTATTAAGGACTTCCAACTGAAAATCAATTAGTATTAAGTAAATTGATTTTAATCCTTTATATATTTTCCATTAAATTCCCGATGTGGGCCTAATAGTAACGTAACTAAGGAATGATCCGGACTTACTTTTAACATCCAAACCAGTCCTAGAATAAGTATATAGCTTAGTTCATTCAACGAGTTTTGTCGCTGTTATTTGCTATATACCGTTGAGAAAACATATCTGTTAATTGTTTTTATTCATACCACCGAACCAAACATAAAAGAGTACATAAACTAGGGTTTAAAAACCTTGTAGAGTTGAATGTAGAAGCTTTATGTGTGTGTTTCGAATGAGGTTTACCAAACAAGAAGAAAGGATAACACTTATAAGTCGAGTAAGAAAAGCAAACATGTGCATAAAAGTACGATACTATAATATATATAGGGCTGGGAATTTTATCCATTAAATTTGATTTGATTCGTTATTCGTTTCGATTCGAAAAATCCGGATATCTGTAAGTTGTCGAAGCAAAGCAAATACTAAAAGTTAATATTCGTTAGAAACGAAGCAAACCACAAATACTAAAAAATTTAAAATCGGATATTCGATCCACTCCGGGATTATACAAATAGATGTATATTTACAAATAAATATAGACTTTTATATGTATAATTTTATATAATTATTATTTTAACATATCATTTTATTAATTTTATTTAAATTTTACTTATAATTTTTCTTATAAAATCATTAATTATCTAAAATTTTAATAATTTTCTAAAATTTTGTGTGTTTATAAGAAAATTTGATTAATTTTAGATATATGGAACATATAATTTCATTATTTTTTATTTTATATTATGTAAAAATACTTTTTAAAAACAAATTTGTATAGTTTTTTTTTTAATTTAGTCGTATTAAACAAAGTAGATGAGATATCCGTAAATATCCGTAAATATCCGCAAATATTCACAAATACTTAAAAAGATTTTGGATATCCGGAATATCCGTATTTATTCGAATCAAAGCAATTTGAAAAATCAAATATTCATAAGATGCGAAGCAAATCACAAATATTAAAAATTATCGTGTTAATCGATCCGTGCCCACCCCTAAATATATGCCGTAAGTTGAAAACCGCTATATAGGATTGTTGACTTTTCTTTTAGACTTTTGGTGAACAATTTCATCTAAATGAATAATCAAATCTTTTTTAGTTTGCCTAACATTGGTGTTCGGGGTGAATTAGACAAGTAGTATCCACATTGTGATTTTGAACCACATGGCAAGTCACTGATTTTGTGTTTCTATTTGATTTTAAAAACTCAGCATTTTATAGGTGCACTAGAATAGCGTTTTTGTTAGGCAACTATTCAAATTCAAATCTGAGTACTATCGGTTGATAAAAATTTGTGATTCAGAATTAGATGACTACTCTTTAGTTCTACAAATTTTGTTTTTCTTAATAAAGTTCATTAACATATGAATGACTTGCTAAATTATTTAATTGACAAGGTTAGAAGTGCTCTAATTTATATCTGTTCATCTGTCACATGTTTAAGAGAAGTTCATCTTGGGAATAATACCATGATAAGTTGATAACAAATGAAGCATTCTAAAAACTATACATATTTGTATTTACCAAAATAAAAGCGTACAAGTACTCAACAAACTATTTTTTTTTAAAAAGCAAAAAATTAGGAATAATTTGGTAGTTACTGTAGAAATTGCGGCTCTTGCTTGCCACCGTCCGATAGAAAAGTCTAAAGAGATTTCTTTTGTTTATTTTATAATCCTTATGCTCCTACAAGGCCTGTGTGTGTTATCAGGAACTTATCATAATTAATGTTTCCTGAAAACGTGCGTCTAATTTCTAATTTTATAAGACGGCGGGACGGAGCTGGTGCATCAGATATCCCCAGATCACACTATCAGTTGACCACCCTATATGCAAAGATTCTAACCGAGCCATGCTACGCCGCACCAGTGCTAGCTTGACCAGGTCGCCAGCCAAAACGGTTTTGATTGGCACGAACTAGCTTGGCGAGTAGTTTATGCATGAAACAACACATCTTGCTTATCAAACATGAAAAGGCTCTTGACATTTACACCCTTAGAGCACCTTTAACGCTGTGTGTTCACCTTCTCTTACTGGTAGGGGCTCCACACTTTTAACAAAAAAACGGTTTCAGTATTGCCTAAACAAGAGACGTTTATAGTGGGGGTTTTGCACTATTTACGGGCCCCACTGACACCTGACGGCCCGCAATTGATAGTTTTTTTTTTTTAACACAAAAAATAAAAAAATAAGATATCCCAAAGGAGTTTTGCAATAATCATACCCTAATAAAAACATTGAAAAGGTAGTACAGTACATTCCAGTCAAGGTTTCGGCAAAAAGTTTTTCGCTTTCTAAAAACCCGCCTCGAATACTAGCGCACCAAAAGCAAAGATGAGAAAAACTCCATTCAAACTTTCTAACCTAGTTTTTACCAAAAAATAACTTTCTAACCTAGTTCTTTCTCACTAGTTCACCTGGATATATTCTCGTACGTATAAGATAGATTTGATTCACTAACCAATTAAGTTCATCATTAGAAAGAAACAAAAACATAGACATGCGGCACCAATGCACCATGTACGAAGGCCCTCAATTTTTTTTTCATAAATTACTCTTTTAAAATTTTTTTGTTTACAAAATTTATATAAGTGGCCAATTTTTTAAAAATTTCTTGTGGTCTATTGTACCTCAGTACCGGTACTGCATGCGGCACCAATGCACCATGTACGAAGGATGCCAAATCATAACATCATATGTCAACCGGGGAACACCAAATAAATGAAATAATCTAAAATTTTGACTACGATCTTTACAAACCTAATTAAACAACACACGTGTTCACTATTCCGCTAAAATTTCTTCAATAAGTTCAAGCACGATAAAGGTACAGTGCATGCCATTCATAGACATCCACAAGAAAAAAAATTGGTCAAACATCCAAAAAATAAAAGCTCCAAAATCCAAATATTAAATATAAATATAGTGGACTATATGTAAAAAGGTGACAGGGGATTCTTGACAGAGGAGGAAGGATTTGTTTTGCCCTTGAAAGGATAACCTTTACCAAAACGCTTTATTTAAAAATAAAGAAGCAAGACATGGGAACTACTGGAAAGATATTATCGTATTTTTTATATTGTATAGTATCTTCTTAAGGATAATACTATATAGATTATGTATTGATGTATTGATACGCAGTGGATATGTCGCGTTTAATAATAACGTGAATAAAAAGAGTAGTTGCAGTGTGAGCAGGTGGGAAAAGGTCCTATTTCAGCCTTTATATTTTCGACCATGTCTTTTTTTAAACCCGAATAATAAATAAGTGTGATTATACCTAAACCGTATAACTATTTGAATTTTACACTTAAACTTTATATTATAGTGGAAAATCTACTTTGATTAACAAAATGTTAGTCAAGTGTTAAATTCATGTGAGTCAAAATTCAGTTGGCAAAAACAATGTTGTTTTAACTTTAGAAAAATAAAAAATTTGCCACTCAGAGGAATGGAGCCACATAAAGAAACTTAATAACAAAGAGAATGTAACCACTAGACCAGCACAGAGAGACATAATAGTTTAACTCGATACATTTAGATACTCACAAAAAATTCACATGCCACAAGTTTGCTTTTAAATGGTTTAATTTCTCAAAAACATTATAACATAAATTCAATAATATTAAAATATAAATAGAACTTCTTTGAAAACCCCAAAGTGAAAGATTTATTCATGGGGTTGCCTTTAGGTTCAATCTTTTTAATGAAAACTTTTTTTTTAAACTTAAAACATGACAACTTTTTTAGTTAAGTCATCCAAAAATAATGAATGACTAACGTTTTGTTAGTCAAAATAAGTTTTTACACTACAGTGTAAAGTTCGAATATGCCATTGCCAGACAGACTTAGCAGATGAAACGATTGATTGGTTGAGAAATTAATTTCCAGCAAATAGGAATTTAAATTATTGTAAGGTTCGGGTATGAGAGTGCACATACTTATTTTTGGATCTAAAAAACATGCTTGTAGAGGTACAAATAGGTCCTTTACCCGTGAGTAGGTAAGGTGCACATCAAAAGCAGAGAGCCCGCAGGCGACCATCACAAGATCAACGGATGAGACTTCAATCATTTATCTTTCAGGTGTCAGAATCACAGGACATGTTGAGGTTCTACATCCACAAATAAATGTCAAATAGATGAATCCTTCGGTTTTACTTCATTCCTGTTGTTGTGTGAGTGAGATCATAAATTCTTAAGTGAAAATGTCGGAAAAAGGCATATTTCTTTTTTGAACTGAAAAGAAAAAAATGCATATTCTAACATGTTTTTTTTTCCTTTTCAAATTTTGTAATAGTTCATATTCCATAATAAACCGAACAAAAGTCAATAATATTACATAAATTTTACATGTCATGTTTTAAAAAAAATATTATAATAGTGCATATTCCATGTTGAACTAAACAAAAATTTTAAAATAGTACATGAATTCTCAAAATTATACTTATATATACTAATCGTCAAATATCTTAGTCAATCGCTAATTTATCAAAACAACGTTATTTTGAATAAATTATGTAAAATTTAAAAACACTAAATGAACTCTTAAATACTTATATATATTGGATGTTAAAGACGTTAACCATCCATTAATTTATCAAAACGATATCATTCGGACAAACTCTATATAATTAAAAAATTAACTATTTGGGAGGTTCAAACTCTCGTACTAGTTGAAAAAGTAAAAAGATATTAACTAATAGACAAATGTAATTTTATTGTATAAATTGTATAAACATTAACTTATATGTAGTTTTAGTTTAATCAGTTAAATGTTCTCAATTTTTATTGTTTTACTTTTATCAAATAAATCTGTAATTAAGTATGTTTTTAAATTTAGCTTTAAACATAATTTTCTTAAATTAAGTTAATTATTATAAATTTAAGTATTTACTTCATAATATTACTAAAATTGAAACATATTGTAAAATTTATTATTTTGTGATGTTTATGTATATAAAGTTATATGTAAAATAAAATAAACTTTTCAAAAAGACATTTAAAATTTTAATAATATAAATAAATTAATAATTTATATTAATAACATTTTTTGAAAATTTAAATTTTATTTTAAGTTTAACTTAGTGCAAATAAAACAACACAAAGTTTTAAATTTTACAATATATTTCAATTTTTAGTAATATTATCAAATAAATATTTATAATATTTCAATTAATATTAATTTAAAATTTTAAACAATGATATTTGATAGAGAAAAATACTTATACCCCTAGAATTAATTAATCTAAGACTTAGGATTTAGAGTTGAGAAGTAGGATAGGATTTTGGAATGTGATATTTATGATTTTACTTAATCTAAGATTTTTTTTGCCTTTTAAAAAAGAATGTATTTGTGAAAAATGTATTTTTAATAAAGTTAAAAATAAATAATGATATCAATAATGTGGTAAACATAAAAATTTTCCGTGTTTAAAACCATTAATACAAAAAGTTAGTTTTGGTTTAGCTGTTAAGATGTTATTACTTGTCCGACATCGTTTTGATAGATTTATTGTTAACTAACATTTTTATAGTCAATATATATACACAATTTTTAAGACTATCTACAATCATACAATTATTCAACACCCTCATTTTTTTTCTTAACACTCCACATTATCTTCTCTCTCTTCCACATACTTATTCGACATCTACTTCATTTTTAACATCTACAATAGTTTTATTTAATAAAATTCAACACCCTACCCCACTATTTCTAATTCATTTTTTTATATATTTTCAAAGACAAATAGAAAATTTATCTGAAATTGACATTTTTTTGTATCTAAATGAAACAAACCTAGACTCTATTTATAAACCATAAAAAATTATGAATTTTGATATAAATTTTAATTTTTTAAAAAATCATTATTACAAAATAATTTAGTTACAATGATTTGGGGAGATAAAAATCTCCAAAACTTAAAATAGTCCATAGCATGAGAGTAAGATATTTTAACAAGATAAAGTTATCGACATGTGATCACTCTCTTCATTTTTCTTCCTCTTAAATTTTGACAAGTGTATTTGTGGGTCCCATAATTTGTGAATTCAACTAGTTGAACGGATTCAACTCCAATTAATCCACGTATGATTTTTTGAAAATTCAACTACTCCATTGTGGAGTTCAACGCGTTGAATTTATTATTCAACTAGCCATTGCTCCTAGTCTAAGAGTCTATGTAATATTTTTAAATATTGTTTAATTTGACATGAAATATACACTATTATATTTTTTGGAAAAACAATTATGTATAAAACTCATGTAATTATTTTAAACTTTTATTTATTTTAATATTGAAAAATATATATTATTACAAAGATCAGAAAGAAATAAAACACTACGTATTAAATTGATGTTAAAATAGGTCATTTTCACTGCAAATGTCGGCAGGGACACATTTTCACTTTTATATTTGTGCTTTTGTCGGTTTGACATCTATATGTACATTTTTAACCTTGATATTTGATGGCAAAAGGATGAATTTGCGTGAAATATTTCTTCCCTTATAGTATAATTTGACCAATTGTCTTTCTTAAAAACGCCGATAAAACTAATAGATATGACATTTAGTTTCTTATTATTAAAGAATGGCTTCTTATAGTTTGTTTCACTCATGAAAATCTAACGTATAAATTATAGTTTGGAGTTTTGATTTCATATAAGACTCTTTTATCCTACGAAATTTTGTAGTGGTGGTTTAGGTCATTAACCGGATCATTTATCTCTTGTCTAATTTGTGTTCCAAAAAAAATTCTCCTGTCTAATTTTGTATTACAACTCTTTCTTTGAATACAATATCAGTATATAATTTACATTGTAATAATATTTTTAATAGAAAATTCACTGTAAAATGTCAGTGTTATTGCAATTATTTAATCAACATATGTAGCTTAGTGTTCTGTGATAATATTGCCATTGTGTCACTATCAATTCAATTGTTTATATATCAAAAATCATCAAAGCTAGTTATTAGAATGCCAAATGATATTTTTTTGCACACCACTGATGCCAAGTTTTCAAGATAATTTTAAGGTATCATTGTCAATGAGTTTCTCAAAATAAATCTATTACCAATATAATAGTATTCTCTTTGTTTCCTAAAAATCTTGACATTTTTGTACTACACTAAATTACTAATTTATAATCTCATTGCAATTTCTATTATTTTACTCAATATAATTAAAAAAATAATCTTATACATAATTTTATTTATCTCAAAAATATTGGTTAAATAGATGTCTTAATAAAATTATAAATATCTTATAATTACTTCTTAATCTATATGAATGTGGCATAGTGACACTGTTTATGTGAAACTGAACGAATATTTAATAAGCAATTTTTCAAAAAACTTGAAAGACTTAAAATAATACTTTTTCGATGTACAAAATAATATTATTATTTTTATTTAAAAGTTTGATTGTTGATATTATTATTTTTTTGTATTTTAAATTTATCGGTTTAGAAAAAGATAAAATCCTAACTATGTTCTACAGTCTTTTTTATTTATTTTAACTATTTAAATTTATTTTGTTTGAATTTCAGTAGAGTTAGAATTACATTTTAAATTAATACAATTTAATTTCTATTATATTATTTTTTGTAATTATTTATTTTTAAAAATGTTTTTATTACCTTATTTAAAGTATGTGTATATTTAAATATATAAATTTAAATAATTTTTGAATTTCTGTTTGTTTTAGTCAAAATCAGTTAAACTCGTAAAAATCAAATTTGTTAATTAATATATTAAATCAATAAATGCTAATAAATGATTAAACATTTAATCATAACAAATTTCTATTTGATTACTATTGCTTTGTTTCTGTATTTTTTAATACACACTTATAATTAACTATAATACATATATATACAAAATATGATACATAAGTTAATTAAAAATAATAATTATATTTATTTTGTTCTGTTTAATATGATATATCTTATTTTTTTAATGGTGATATATGAAATTATGAGGTATTAGTTATTAATATATTTCAAAAATTGTCAAAAATAAAAATTATACACAAAATTTAATTTTTAATGATGTTGTAAAAGTTATTGGCATTACCATATTTAAAAATTATTCTCAGAAGATATAACTCAAAGATATTTTACAGTTTACAATTAATTTGATGGCATGTTACAATTTTATAAAATCATGTCAATTTTTTGTAATAAATATAAATGTGATGATGACAGATATGCAGATTAATTCATAAATAATAAATAATGTTTAGAGATGTTCTAAATTTTTAAAAAAGTTTTATTAAGTCAATAAATAAAAAATGTTTTGCAGGGCCGAGGACTCAATGCCGACGCATCCGAAAAAATATTTTCTTAATTAAAACCCAAATATCGTAGGAAGCAAAGAAAGATTTATGTTGGAAAGGTAATTAAAGGAAGCTGCATTATTTGGTCTTCCTAATGAGTATTTATTTATTAAAAGAATGGGAATGGTCCTCCCTCTCACCTAAGGAGGCAGAGGGAACCATTTGTTTCTTTAAGGCACCATCCTTCAATATAAATAAACTACCTAGTAAACAATACACAAGAAATTATTATAGGACATAACCCACAAAATCTACGGAGATCTAGCATTGCTAAAGACTATGGATCCTTATCAGAATCCTAATCCATTTGGCTCAGCCGGCGGCGACGGTGGCAGCGGTGGCTCCGATATGCCCCATGGAACAGTTGATAACAAGAAAAAGAAGAAGCTTCTCCACCGAGACATCGAACGCCAGAGGAGACAAGAAATGGCTTCACTTTTTGCTTCTCTTCGTGATCACCTACCTCTTCAATACATCAAGGTTCTTATTCTTACTCACTTTTTCTAATTTTTCTTTATTTTCATTATATTAATTGTTCAAAAAGAAACCAAGATTTGGTGGGATTTAGCTTCTAGGGTTTATGAATGTCTTTTTATTTAATTAAAATTATCTCTTGAATTTTTAGGGGAAGAGAGCTGTTTCGGATCATGTAAACGGAGCGGTGAATTTTATTAAGGATACGGAGACAAGAATTAAAGAACTCAGTGCAAGAAGAGACGAGCTAAGCAAAGAAACATGTTATAAATCGAATACGGATCTATCAAGAACTGCATCCGAGTTAGTCAACTCGGTTCCGGCGAGTGTGCTGGTGCAACCATGCGTGAGTGGTTTCGAAGTGGTGGTGAGCAGCAACTTGTCAGGTCCCGAAGCTTTGCCACTCTCAAGAGTGCTTGAGGCACTTCAGGAGCTAGGGCTTGAAGTCATCAGCTCTCTCACTACAAGAGTTAATGAGAGGTTCATTTACACTATTAGAGTCGAGGTATGGTTTAATGGTTACAACATACCGTTTTAGTTGCAATTAATCTAGGGTTTTCACAATATATAGCTATATTTATTACAGGTTAATAGTTTTGGATGCTTGGACTTAGCTTGGTTGCAGCAGAAGCTAGTTGAGGAGTTGATACCTTCGTCGGGGTACTATAATAATTAAGAAAGATAGCACTCTTAGTCTTAAAGACGTCTTCATCGTATGAATTCTTTTCCAAGTACTCTTTTTGTTCGTTATAGGTATGAATTTGAATTTCTTTTAAGATTTGCTATTGAATTAGCTAGTTAATGGATATAAACAAAAGGTGCTTCTGTAGATACCATATATATGTTCCTTTCTTTGAATAATTGTTCTCTTGATCATGAACTTATATAAACCTAATATGAAATCTATATATGGAAACGATATATCACATGTTTTCAAGTGCATCAATGCATCAGAAATATATGTGTTATATATATATATATATACGCTATATATATGGCGTGTATATATGTTTTCATGCATTTTACAACAGAAAAAACATGTTCAAAGTATTTTCATAATAAATACGCTAATGCAGAATATCTAATGCTTTCATGAAACTTCATCACTGGAGCAGGTCTTCTTGAAAGTCATTCTTGAAAGGAGGTGTAGCTTAGGTTTAAACAAGCAGTTCAGGTGCCAGGTGCGTACTCCTGTTATGTTTCAAAGGGCTTTTATGGGTTGGTAATAAAGTTCATCATCATTCATTCACCGCCCACACCAGATTTTTGTTGTGTGTTTGCTTTAATTTACGTTTTGCTTCTTACCTCCAACTTTCAGCTATCATGTTTTCCTTTTCACTATTCCTTTTTTTCATTGTAACATTTTTGTATTATTCCATTGTCATGTTTGCATGTGTTTATTTTTGTGTATGGATATAAAGTTTTATTTAATATATATCCCATGAATCACTAAGTCCTACTGGATACAAGGCCAATGCGACAATACAATATACCACCTAATTTTATCCAGAAAAGTATGAAATTAGCAGACCATAACATGTAGTATACTGATTTGCGTTAATCTTATCGTTATATCCATGTTCAACTCTGCATAATGTAATAGATATATAGTGTGAAGCCAGGGTCGGTGGGAACCATCTTTTGGGCTCTACAGGTCAAAATCTACAAGGTTGTTTTTCCAACCTAGCTAGTGATTTCTGCTGGCTATTAATATCACTTTCACTATCTGCGATATCTTATGTGATTTTAATACATAGGACTGCAAAATTTGAGAAGGAATAACCATTATTTGTGATATAGTGAATTATCTAATCTGACCCCGAAAAGAAAAGAAAAAAGTGGGTTATCAACTTATCATATAATTTGGTAATCCGCATGTGTGACCATTTTAGATGAAATGAATATCTAATTTTCATTGCGATCAAGTAGGTAGGTTTGTCTGACGCTAATGGATAGGACCCTAGGAAGTAGTTGGTTAGAGATCGGTTTGCCGAGCACTCTTGAGTTATCCAGGAAAAAAAAATTATCATATAAAGGAACTATGAAGTCGTAATACAAACCACGTACGATCGATTGCTCAAAAGCCAATCGCTTCAGAAATTCCAAAGTGGCAAATAAAATATATAAATGACTATCAGATAGTAGTAATTGTTAGAGTGTAGGTAAGTTGATAACCCTAACACTTTCATTGACACAATAATCGTTTGTTTATGTTTTAATTTGAAAGCTTTTAGTAAAAAAACATCGTTATTACGAATTTCACTCATTTATATAAATACATAACGGCAGGATACGTATATATCATATGCACAAGCCTCACACCATCAAATGGAAATGTTCATGTGTTTCCCTTGTCTCTCCACATCTATAATCACACACATCTCATCAAACATCGGTCATAAATATGCTCGTATCCTCAGTGAAATTCGCGAATAACTTCAATATAAGGTTGAAAATATTACATATTGCATGAAAGCAAAATTGGGAGAACCCACTGAAATATTGCTCACTTATACATACTATTTTTGGCATAAACAAATTGTTAAAACTAAAAACGGTTTATTAAAAAAAATTGTTAAAAACCTAAAAACGGTTTATTAAAAAAAAATTGTTAAACGCTTATGATAAATTGATAATCATGATGAATTGTTCTGAAAAGGAAGAAGCATATTGCCATAATGAAAAGCTTAAATTCAATGCATTGTCAGCATAGAGCCACCTTTCTATTTACTAATAATCATATTAGTTTGTTATTCAACAATTTAAACATATATATCTATGAGAAACTATAAAATTATCTAGTATACTGCATAAAATCACAAAAATATCCATTTCTTATTGTAATTTACGATACGACACTATGATTCATATCCCCAAAATCTTGATCTCTTTGCCTCGTTTCCTGCGTATACCCATAAGCATAGAAAGAGAATCGCATATAATTTAAATTAATAGTAACTCATTATTTAGATCTAATTATACCCACTTTAAATAAGTCTCACGAACTTTAGCGAAGTGGACGGCAGTTCAAATGTTTTACGCACTTACGTAAGAGATACACACGATGAGTAGCTGAGATCTTCCTGATATTTCGTTTGATATCTTTAGTTATATCATTATTGGTAACTAAAATTAATTAAGTATCAACTTTGAGATGCCGTCAAAACAAATACATAATCATCAAATCAGATTGTGTCCCAATAAAGATTGTCTCCGACGTTAATTTAACTATCTTTTAGTGATATATTAATTAAAAGTTTAAGACCCCATATTCTTATAACCAGTACAGCCAGACAAACTAATAACAACAATAAAAAGATACAAACATCAACGATTCGATTCCATCTTATCTTATATCACTTCAAAATACAAACTAGGGTCGAAGAGTTTTGATGGCATTCATACATTAATTAAAAATGTAAATTACAGTATTGCATTTAACAATAATAATAATTGAAAATAAGAAACTTATTAAAATTGAAAATTTTATATATTTCCAGTTGACAATTAAAGAGGATTAAGTTCGTACCAAGGATCTATTGGAGAACTACAAATAATTAAGAGAAAAATCTGAGACAGCCTAGCCTAATAGTATATGTGTAAACATAATTTTTTTAGCTTTAGAACTCATAAGTGTTGACCAAACTTATTTATTGTGTGTATCCGTGTGGGGATTCAGTTTTGCCTTAATTATACGAAACTGATTTTAGCAAAACATTATCTTCATGTAAGACCATGTACTTCAATGTGTTGGTGCATGTCAAAGAGATTCAAATGTGAATGAGCTGATTTTTTTTTTTTGTGTTGAGTAGTCAATAGATTATCATTAAAGGACGATCTCTTACCAACCAAATAAATGATTTCTGGGTGAACAGTTTATATATATATGATTCTAAGAGGTTCTATGAAACAAGTACTAATGTGAAAGCAAACATATAAACCTAAGTTCTAATTAGTTTATAGCATAACTAGTTTGATAGTCCATTCATTATTTTGTGTTAGTTTCTAATTTTAATGTCTTTGTTAGTTATTACTACCTCTGTTTCACTTTAATTGTCGTTTTGGATTTGTGCACATAGATTAAAGAAACATTTAATTTTACATATTTTCTAGATAAAAACACAATTATCTATACAGCTAACCACATTTCAACCAATAAAAAATAGAATAACATATAAAGTTAACAAAATTTGCATTGAAATTATAAAACGATACTTATTTTGAAACGAAAAAATTTCTCTACAACGACATATAAACTGAAACGGAGGGAGTATCTTTTTTGAACACATGTTAGTTATTATCTAAAAAACAAATCCTATAAGTTTTCTTTTTGCTAGCGTTTCAAAATAGTTGCATGTAATCACATGAGATATGTCAGAGAGAATATATCCAAATTAGCAATTATATAAATGGATAGGTTCAGATTTAAAACGGACGGTTGGGCCACCAGCCTTACAAAATATAAGTGGACTCTCACATTACTAAAACCGTTTGTATTGATACATCAATCCAATAAGGCAGGTAATTCATTTGTGCGAGTCCACTTACAAGTCGTGTATCATTTCCTCGTGCGTATGGCCGTATGGGTCCTATACATTTAACAATGTTTTATTAGTATTTCACTAGTCAATAGATTTCTTTTTGTCGACCCTAGACAATAGATTATCATCTAGAAACGATCTTATACCTTTCCAGTCAATTATTTTGGAAGACTAATCGTCATTTTATTTTTGCCGTCAGACTAATGGTCATATATATAGTGGATTCTAAAAGGTTCTATGATCAAGTGAAAATGTGAAAACATACATACTCAATGATCTACTACCTTTGTGTTCGATCATTCGAATTGGGCATCAGACATGTATGGTTTTCTTGACATGTTTCTGATACTATATAAAACTTTTAATCATTGTTGACGAGTAAGAGAGGACCGAAAGAAAGAGAGGAAGACCTAAGTTTTTGTGTAAAATTAGTTGTCTAGTTAGGCCATGATTATTACAGGTTTCTTAAATTGAATCCTTTTTAAGAAAAATTAAGAAATTGTTTCTTAATTTTCTTAAGAAAATAACAGTTTATTAACTTTTCTAAAAAACATATCTTAAGAAACCCTGGATAATCATGCTCTTATACTTGCAAAAGCTCACTCTTATACTACCTCTGTTTTTCTTTGTATCAAATGGCGCTTTAGCATTATGCGAAAGAAGAAAGCATTTAATTTTTATTTTGCATTTTCTATTCAAAACACTATTATTTATCGATCCAATCACATTTCAACCAATATATAATATAATGATCTGTAGATTATTAAAGATCATATAACATAATTTGAGACAAAAAAATTAAATGTCAATGTCAATGTCAAGTATAAGAAATGGGGGGGGGGGTAATATACAAGAGTTTCTTTCACCATATAACAAACTAATTGTTAATGCTATCTAATCCTAACGTTTTTTTGGCAGCATAATCCTAACTAACTATTAGCATTCAAAAAGAAAACATTAGCATACACATATGTAATACAAGATTCATGGAATTCAAAACACTGAAATGTATACGTGAAGAATCCATTCTGGATCATGAGTCCATTTCAACGTAACATTATACAAGATTTTGTTTTGTGTTTCTTAAAAGAATGGGGTGAGTTGGAGAAGAAGACAAAGCATATGAAAGCTAGTCCACTAAGTGAATGAATTTGAATAGATATAGAGCAACATGGATTCTCTTTACTTTGAATCATTGAAATGGATGTCTCCTTTTTGCTTCTTTCATTTTTTATCTTATTTTGTCTGCTTTTGCTTGTATTTTGTTTTTCTCAATTTGGAGAAACTTCTCTTGAGTAGCGTCACGTTCTCTGTAATTTATAGTCGTCTATGCATATTAGCCTAACATGATACTGAAAAATGTACATACAAATGCATTATGTTTCTTTTCAAAATAACCTAAAAAATTCAGATATGATAATGTTTAAGAAAAGTCCCAAAACAACTTGACTCTCTCTTTTTTTTTGACTAAAAAACAACTTGACATTGGTATTTCAAATCTTAATATTTTCTAAACTAATCTGTCTGATGGACCTGATTTGAATTTCATATGAAAGTTACATTTCTTAGATATCCCTTCAATGACGTTTTGAAAGATCAGATGGTTAATTTACAAATTTTCAAAAAATCAGATGGTTATAAGATGCCAAATGAGATGGTTATAAGATTAAAAAATCAAAGTCAAGATTTCATAGGCCTCATGGTTATGTCTCCCCCACAAATTAATCGTCTTTTGTGTTGTTTTGAAAACTTTTTCTCAGAATAAAAGGCCAATTAAGAACATGTGGATGATCTATCCAAAATAATTTAATTTGCTAACGATTACACATGTAAATGCTGGTCACAATTGTTTTGTTTAGCGACCTTAAATAAGCATAGTACATGTGATCGGTGTATAGTGTTTATTTATTTGAAATCCAACCACAAAACAGAAGTACAAACTAAGGGTTTATCATTTTTACGTGGACTTTTAAGTAATTGATGAATGCGAATAAATGTGAATACTTTGAACTAAGTACGCAAAATCCAACTATCACTTGGGAGTTGGGAGTCTTATGGCTGCGAGAAAGAAATCATTCTTAGTTAGGTTAGAGCAATTTTAATGGGAATATCTAAGAAAGTATCTCACATTTTTGAATTTAGTTCTGAAAGAGCATGAGATAGTATCTCATCTGAGATATTATGAAAACCTCTTTAGAAACTATTTTGCCATGTGTTGGCCTATGAATGAACTAATATTTTTTGAATAACTAAAACTTGATTATCTAAAGATGTGACACTAAAATATTATTATTTTGAAGGTAGGAACCCCAAATTGAGAAAATCATGACAAGGTTGCTCTTACGGTGGCCCATATGTTTTGTTTTCTTCTGATGAAGATGCTAAAAAATGATGCATGATGCACATAGTTTCTTTAACCTTATTTTGTACTCATTTGTCGTAGACATTTGATGTGTTCACTGTTTCTGTTTTAATTCTACTTCATGCTTCCCTAAAAGCTCTATCGAACAATAGATACAAGAGCTGCTTGCACCGGGCGGTCAATCAATAAAGTAGTTTAATGGATCGATTGTTGAAGTGAAATGCTAAGTGTTTTATTGATCTCTTACCATACACATAAAATATATAAAGAACACAGTAACCAACAAAACAAAGACATATGTTTTTTGATTTATTAGATGGCCTTCTTGGTTAGCCAATCTGAGAATGCTTGAAGAGTGTTCATGTCTGCCCTATAGTGTTTCTGGGTGAACTCAAGCAACATAGACCAAGTAAAGTCAGGGTATCTCCTTGGTGTGATGCTGTCAAAAAGCTCCCTTGGTGGCTTCACTACTCTGTCTTTTTTTGGACACAAGAAGAACGCAAGTGATTTCCTCTCGCTCTGGCTGTTCACTACGGCCCGGTGCAAGCAGCTCTTGTATCTATTGTTCGATAGAGCCTACAAAACAATATTTAGTATATGTTGGTACCTAACCAATGTAGTGTATATATAACCAAGAAGTGGGGTTATTTTCTCTAGATGGTTACCATGAAAGTGTCACCGATATTGACCACAAAGGCCTTGGGGTTGGGACGAATGGAGCGCCACTGATTTTCCACAAAGACTTGAAGGCCATTAACATGGTCTTGGTGAAGGATGGTAAGAGAAGTTGGATCACAATGAGGTCCTGTTCCTAATGTAAGATCTGGTTTTTTGACATGGTGGGTAGTAATTAAGTCTCATAATAGAATCATTTTCTTCGAAAAACGCTCTAAAGTAGTCTCCGGATACTCCTAAACTTAGCCCTAGAAGCTCCATGATCTTCAGTGACAAAGAACTCATTGCCTCACAGTACTCTTGATACACCTTCCTGTAACCACAAAACCAATAATAACACAAGTCTTCTAATGTTATGGTACAGTGGTTTAACCGGTTCGGTAATATAATAAACCGTTTTTTTAACTTTTTTTTAAAGGACAAAAAGCAGTAGGAGGAAAGGACAAAAAGACATGTTAAATGGTTTGATGTTTTTGTTTTATTTGTCTTTATAGTTTATTGCTATGTTTTAACTTTTACCCAAGTGTCTCAAACTCATGTCCCAACGCATCGCAGAAGTAATCTTGAACGGTGTGTGTTCTGTTCTTGTCGTCGCAAAACCGGAAAGAAAGGGTTTCCTTCCACGGAAGCTTTGTGGAGAAGCGTCCCGTGAAACTGCTTGCGTAGCCACAACTCTCGCCAGGTTTTCTCTGAACCCTCTCTTTCTCCGAGAGAGGCATATCAAAGAAGCGTGCCATGTATTCATGAGCATCTGATGTAAGCTCCTCGCTGATTCCATGATTGACCACGAGGAAGAAGCCGTGTTTGCTACATGCCTCGGAGATGAGCCTGGAAGCTTCTAAAGTGGAGGAGGGAGAACAAGAAGCAGAGAGAAATTCTTGGAGATCGATGAGGGGAACGTCAAGGTCGGGAGCTTCCATGCAAGGCTTCTCATGGTCGGGCCAAATGAATTGGGTTGGGATGTTGGGTTGGAGGTTAAGCATTGAAGGGTTGAAGATTAGTGGTGTCTGAATATTACCAAGGTCTAGTTTTGGTGTGTGTTCTTGTTCTGGAGATGTTGTTACGCAGCTCACCGCCATTTCTGATAAACGTTTGTTGATGAGTAAGTGAGTCTTGCTAGGCGATACGGGAGCCAAGGGTCCTTGCAGTCTTTATATAAGAGCACCTCCATTGGGAGGATTCTTAACTCTTTTTTTATAAACAATTAAATCACATTGATGAATAATTTAAGAGTTGGTTACTAAAATCCTTATTTAAGAAAGCAACTCTTATACTGTTACACGGGTCCGACTGTCAAGTGTCGGCCCGCGAGTGATCTAGAAAAAGAAGAGAAAAGTTGAATTTTTTTTTAAGAACTTTTGGTAGGTGTTTAGCAATGGAAATGCTCTAAGCAAGCATTTAATAAGTCGTATATATTAGTGTTGCACTGTTGCTCACTGTTTCATTTTTGTATTTATAATAATGTGTTTTCTTTGGGACTAAAAGATGTGATATTTTGATATAAAGCTTACAAAATAAATTATTTATGTTTTTTAACCGTTTTAATTTATTTTATTCGACACTATTATCTTTTCACATAA